>JAABOM020086361.1:0-28567 GCA_011800125.2 Solanum clarkiae | reverse complement strand
CCGAGCCCTGGCCGCGTCACGCCAGGGGCGTAGAGAGCTCTCTAGAAATTGCATTTTTGGATTTTTGAATTTGATACGGTTGCTCTAAAATCAGGGTTAGACCAATTGCCCACTCAATTTTGTCCCTTGATCATGAATATGAAGTCTTATTTGCAATATCATGCATGGATTTTGAGATACATAGAAATTATGAATTTGGGCACTTTCAAGGCATATTTTCGGGCACTTTTTTTTTTGTTGTTTCAATATATCCCCCTTGGGAACATTTGTCCCCGAATGTCAAAGAAACGTATATAAGAGACGTAAACAAGATAATTTCATCCCATACAAGGATACAACAATGTACTTAAACATCATTCAAAAACCTCAACATAACTGTCAAAAATCGTCATAGATTTGTCAACATAAACATGAATGTATGCAAATGACATAGCGGCTGAAACATAAGACTTAAAATCACATAGAGGACTTAGAATTAGTACCTTAGGCTTGAATAGAATGGAAGAGATAGGGATACTGCTTTTGCATGTCCGCCTCGGCCTCCCATGTAGCATTTTGACTTGTTGATTCCTCCAAAGGACCTTAATGGAAGCCATATCATTGTTCCTCAGCCTTTTCACTTGTCTATCCAAGATCTCTATTAGAACCTCTTCATAAGTCAAGTTGTCTTCAACAACACCCATAATATCTAATAGGACAATAGTATTTGGGTCACACTCACATTTCCTCAACATGGATACATGAAAGACAGGATAAACCAAGTCATTTCACTAGGCAATTCCAACTCATAGGTTACCTTACCAATCCTCCTCAACACCCTATAAGGACCCACATATCTTGGACTCAATTTACCCTTTTTACCAAAATGAACCACACCCTTCATGGGTGATACCTTCAAATAGATCCAATTACCAACCTTAAATTCAAGATCCATTCTCCTCATATCATCACAGGACTTTTGATGACTTTGGGTTGTTTTCAACCTTTTCCTATCAATCTTACCGTATCCATATCCTCCATGATAAGATCTGGATCCAAAAAAGCCATTTCCCCTATCTCAAACCATCCAATTGGGGACCTACAATGTATATCACAGAGGGCCTCAAAAGGAGTCATACCAATGCTAGAATGATAGCTATTATTGTACGAAAACTCAATCAATGGAAGTTGATTGTCCCAACTATCCTTATACTCCAAAACACAAGCTCTAAGCATATCCGCAAGAGGTAGGATAGTTCTTTTGGCTTCACCATCCGTTTACGGGTGAAATACCGTACTAAGCTTAACATTGGTTCCAAGACCTCTTTGGAAGGACCTCCAGAAGTATTAAGTGAATTGAGCAATAGGATCCGATATGATAGACAAGGGCACCCTATCCAATCTAACCAACTCATGAATATATAATTTAGCATAGTCTTCAGCCCCATAAATAGTCTTAACAGGTAGGAAATGAGCGGACTTTGTCATTCTATCAACCACAACCCAAATAGAATAAAATCCTTTTCTAGTCTTAGGAAACCCAACCACAAAATCCATGTTAATTCTGTACCACTTCCAAGTGGGAATCTCTATATCTTGGGTTAGGGCACCTGGCCTTTGGTATTCGACTTTGACTTGTTGGCAACTATGACAACTGGATACAAATTTGGCAATTTCTTTCTTCATACCTCCCCACCAAAACATATCCCTCAAATCTCTATACATCTTGGTAGAACCGGGTTGAATAGAATGGGAAAAATTATGAGCATCATCAAGAATCCTCTTTCTCAAGCCATCAACAATAGGTACACACAACCTACCTTGTTACCTAAGGGCACCATCTCTCCCTTAGGAGAAAACCTCCACCTTGCCATCTCTTACCAAGGTCTTAAATTCTAACAAGAAGGGGTCAAGAACATGCTTTGCTTTTACCTCATCAACCAACGAAGATTTTGAACCATCAACAACCACAATACCACCATTATTAGCCTTTTCCAACCTAACCTGCAATCGAGCCAACCGATGAACCATTCTAGCCACCTCTTTGCCCCCATCATCAACATGAGCTAGGCTACCCATAGACACACTACTCAAAGCATCGGCCACAATATTAACCTTACCAGGATGATAATGCATACTCATATCATAATCTTTAAGGAGTTCTAACCACCTTCTTTGTCTCAAGTTAAGATCCTTTTGAGTGAACACATATTGGAGACACTTGTGATTGGTAAACACATCAACATGCACCCTATACAATTAATGACGCCAAATTTTCAAAGTAATTACCATGGCGGCTAATTCAAGATCATGGGTAGGATAATTCTTTTCATGCAACTTGAGTTTTCTAGAAGCATAGGCTATCACCTTACCATTTTGCATCAAAACACAACCCAAAACAATTCGTGAGGCATCAAAATACACAAGAAACCCCTCCAACCCTTCCGGTAGAGACAAGATAGGAGCGAAGACAAGTTTATCCTTCAAGGTTTGGAAAATCATTTCGCACTCATTGGTCCACACAAATTTATCCTTCTTGCCAGTCAACTTAGTTATGGAAGAAGCAATAGAAGAGAATCCATTCACAAATCTCTTGTAGTAACCCGCTAAGCCCAAGAAGCTTCTAATAACTGACGGGGTCAAAGGTCTAGGCCAATTTCTAATCACCTTCGTTTTCTTAGGATCTACCTTAATGCCATCCCCCGACATCACATGACCTAGAAAGGCAACCTCTTGCAACCAAAATTCTCACTTCTCATACTTAGCATACAACTTCTCTTCCCTCAATTTTTGAAGCACCACCCTCAAATGACTCACATGCTCCTCCTCACTATGAGAGTAGATCAAGATATCATCAATGAAAACCACAACAAACAAATCTAGGTAGTGTTTAAAGACCCTATTCATAAGATCCATGAAGAAGGTCGGTGCATGGGTCAACCCAAAAGACATAACAACAAACACATAATGCTTATAGCTAGTCTGAAAGGTCGTCTTAGCAATGCCACACTCGCTCACCTTCACTTGATGATACCCAGACCGAAGATCAATCTTAGAGAAGTGACTAGCCCCTTGAAGTTGATCAAACAAATCATTAATCCTTGGTAGAGGATACTTATTCTTGATGGTATCCCGATTAAGTTGCCGGTAGTCAATGCACATTCTAAGGGACCCATCTTTTTTCTTCACGAAAAATACCAGTGCACCCCAAGGTTACTAGCTAGGCCTAATAAAACTCTTCTCCAACAAGTCCCTCAATTGCTCCTTTAACTCCACCAGGGCCATATGATAAGGGGGAATAGAAATGGGTTAAGTATCGGGAAGGAGGTTTATACCAAAGTCTATTTTCCTTTGGAGAGGAATACCGAGAAGGTCATTTGGAAAGACATCAAGAAACTCACTAACTACCGGAACCAACTCTATAGGAAAGACTTTGGACTCAACATCCCTAACCTTCACAATATGATAGAGACACCTTAGAGATCAACTTTTGGGCTTTAATGCAAGAGATAAACCTACCCTTGACCACCACATTATGACTCTCCCACTCAAGGATGGGTTCATTTGGGAATTGGAATTTGACCCTACGGGTTCTAAATAAATAGAGGCATAATATGCATGCAACCAATCCATCCCAAGAATGACATCAAAGTCCACCATATCCAACTCAACAAGATCACAAGACAAAAGTTTATGCAAAATACTAACGGGACAATTTCTAGACCTTTCTAGGAATAATAGAAGCACCAATGGTAGTAGACACCTCATAAGACTCACACAACAATTCGGGCTCCACATCAAACTTTTGGCAATAAAAGGAGTAACAAAAGAAAGAGTGGAGCCCGGGTCTATAAATGCACACACATCAAACCAAGCACTTTTAACATATCAGTGATGACATCGGGCACCTGATCAACCCCATGCCTCCCTTGGAGTGTATAGAACCGATATGCCTTAGGGCACCACCTTGTTGGCCTCTTTTCCCCAAAGGAACCGCTTTATCACCCTGGCCTTGTGGACGAACATCTTTACCTTTGTTTTGATTCTGAGGACAATCAACCTTCTTGTGACCCACTTCTCCACAACTATAGTAAGCATTAGTGTCCCTCAAACATGGACATCATGGCCTCTACCATATCTTGAGCACATAGGTCTAGGAACCACACCACCACCTCCTTGGGGCCTTAGGTAGTCATTGGAAAATCTTCTATGAGGAGCATGAGAAGACCCTTGGCCTTGATGAAACTGGCTACCCTTGAGACTTCGGAACTTTCCATCAAAATGGGACCTCTTGGCCTCACTACTCCTCCTCTTCCCCAACTTTCCCTTGCCAATTGTGCATCATAAGTCATCAGGTGGGATAAATCCATGTCATTAATCAACATAGCGGCTTGGTACTCCTCATTCACCAAATTAGATACACCCATCACGAACTTGTTGATTCTAGACCTTGGGTCGGCAACCAATTGTGAAGCATATTTAGAGAGTTTGTTGAACTTGAAGGTATACTCCCTCACACTCATAGGTCCGTGCTTCAAATTCATGAACTCCATAATTTTAGCCTCCTTAAGCTCAATAGGGAAGAACCGATTGAGAAATGCCGCCTTAAACTCCTCTTATAATATCACATTGTTATTCCTCTTCTTTTCTTTCCATTGGGTAAATCATATTTG
This sequence comes from Solanum clarkiae, assembly GCA_011800125.2. Taxonomy (NCBI): domain Eukaryota; kingdom Viridiplantae; phylum Streptophyta; class Magnoliopsida; order Solanales; family Solanaceae; genus Solanum; species Solanum clarkiae. Next base: position 23,915 of record JAABOM020086361.1, on the reverse strand, counting down.
GGCGGCCTCCTTGGGTTAGTATGCCGCCAACTCCACCTTCTCCTCTAACCTAACACCTATAATAGCCAACATTTTGTACGCTTCATCAACAAATTCTTGAGGGTCCTTATCCACTTTAGGCCCATGGAACTCAGATGGGTTCATCGTCATAAAGTCCCTCACCCAAGATGCTGGAGTAGGAGCATGAGGGGATTGGGCCCCTTGATTGACTTTCTTAGCCACGACTTGAGCTAACAAGGTGAGAACATCTCAGAGCTTCCATGAGCTGATTATTCCTCGGGTATGCGGGCTCTTCATCCTCTTATGTTAGGCATGATCTAAAAATGGCATAGAACATCCGTTAGAAGGGAAACTTTACCTAACATCTATAGAACGACATATATTATGAAGAAGAAACATTTCCTAAATGTCTTAAAGCCTCTTACTCATAGTTTTGGTGCACAACACAACCATGAATAAGACTCTAATCATGTGGTGTGTTGGATGTCGAGGACCATTAACAACCTAGTGCTCTAATACCAAGTTTGTCTCGGACCTAGGATCTATATGTGACATGGCGAATGGGAAACTTGAAAGAGACCCCAAACAAGTCTCTTAGTATATCATTACACATCCTTGGTTACGAAAGCAATTATACAATAACTATAGATAGAAAAAGAGGAATTACTAGGCTAAGGGACATCTTTGATACCATAGAAACATAACAAGCCAATAGTATAAAATTAACATGTCATAAAGTTCCAACAACACCTTTAATACATAGATATAAGTGGGGGACAAGACAATATCCGGGCTCACCCTCATAGCCATAAGTTTCCAACATAAGAGGAGTCAATACATGACATAAATCAAATAGAAGTATGGACTCAGAGTTGAGGACTCACCAATATGGAAAAAAATGCTTAAACAGTTACACTTTTATGAAACTCCAACATAGTACATAGTCAAATTCATAATAAGAAAGACCACAAGTAAAGCAACTTAGAAATATGCAATTTATGTAAAAAAAAGAAGGTGGGGCACCATGGGTGAAAGGACTGAATGGTTAAAGCCTACATACCTTAACTTTAAAAAATTCCTTGATGAAGATTAGATTGAGAACATGAAGCTTGAGTGAATTCCTTAAGATCCGGAATGAGTTTGAGACCCTTGATTTTGAGTAAAATATTTATCAAAGTATTTGAGAGAGTATTGGGTAATATCTTGTATGATATGGTGTTGAAATATGGCTAAGTGTAAGTACTTTTACACATGGTAAGACTAAATCCCAAGGCCCAAAAGCCTTGGATCAAATAAGAAAGCTGGGCAAAAAACATATACATCTCCACGCCCTGGCCGCGTCGCGCTAGGGGCGCGGAGATCTCTCTGGAAATTAGATTTTTGAATTTCGATACGATTACTATAAAATCGGGGTTAGACCTATTTCCCACTCAATATTTCCCCCTGATCACAAATATGAAGTTGGATTTTTGATATCACACATGAATTTTGAGATATATGGAAATTACGAATTTGAGTACTTCCAAAGCATATTTTTGGGCACTTTTTCGGATCGTTTTACCAACCTACAAACATATCTAGCCAACTCCTTTTTATCAACCCCTTCTAGTTGGGACACACTTCCCATCGAAATTCTACTAAAGGCGTCAGCTACCACATTGGCCTTTTTTGGGTGGTATTTCACACTCATGTCATAATCCTTGAGTAGCTCTAGCTATCTCCATTGCCTCAAGTTTAGATCCTTCTGGGTGAACGCATGTTGGTGGATTTTATGGTCAGTGAAAACATCCACATGGACTCTATAGATATAGTGTCTCCAGATCTTTAAGGCAAATATCACTACCTCGAGTTCAAGGTCATGAGTCAGGTAATTCTTCTCATGCACTTTCAACTGTCGCGAAACATAGGCAATCACCTTACCATTTTATATTAGCACACAACCCAACTTGATCCTGGATGCACCACAATACATGACAAAACCATCAGTCCTCTCAGGTAATATCAAAATGGGGGTTGAATTCAACCAGTCCTTCAAGGTCTGGAAACTCCTTTCACATTCATCCGTCCACACAAATTTAGCCTTCTTTTGATTCATCTTGGTGAATGGACATGAAATTGTGGAGAAGTCCTGAACAAGCCATCTATAGTAATCGGATAGACCCAAGAAACTTCTTATATCAGTGGGATTCAATGGTCATATCCAGTTTCTCACTGCTTTCGTCTTTTTTGGATCAACTTGATGCTCTCTCTAGATATCATATGCCCAAGGAAGGAACCTCATCTAGCCAAAACTCACACTTGTCAAACTTTGCATAGAGATTTTGTTCTCTCAAGGTCTGTAATACTACCCTTAAGTGCTTCATATGCTCTTGCTACCCTCCCATTCAAGAGCTGGCTCGTTAGGGAATTAGAATTTGACCCTATGGGTTCAACAATTAATAAAAGCATAAAAAGCGTGCAAAAAATCCATCCCTAAAATTACATCGAAATCTACCATGGAAAGCTCAACTAAATCACATGGGATCTATACATTCTTCAAGATACAACAGATTCACCCGCGGGATTACTCACCTAATAAGGCTTATGCTGGACTTCAGGACATGCATGAAACTTATGTGCAAAGAATGGAGTCATAAAGGATAAGTTTTCTCCCCGATATAAATGTGTATATGCATCTAAATCATAAACTCTTAATATACCGGTGACCACGTCTTTGGTCTTCCTCAACGTCTGACGACCATGAAGGGCATAGAATTGATTGGTCCTTGGGGAACCATGATCTTGACCTTTTTGGACTTAGGGCCTTGTGCCTCCGCTCCTGCAATCCTTGGCATGATGATGGGGATCTCCATAGGTTAAATAGGCATTGGACCTGGCCAAGCATTCTCTTTCATGGGGTCTTCCACACTTGGGGAAATTTGGACTTTGGAACATTAGGGCAACCCCTTTGTCCTTCTTGGAAGGAGGAGTGTTGGTGGATCCTTGTCTTGGGCCACCTTGAGATTTGTAGCCACCGCTCCTTTGACGAGAATAGCTTCAGCCATCCACACGAGCCCGCTTGGACTCCATTGCCCTTTCTCAGAGTTTCTCCTCTTCAATTCTTTTGGCATATGTCATGATTAGTCGGGAAATATCCATCTCTTTAACAAACATTATCATCTTGAATTCTTTGGAGATCAAATTGAGGACACCTGAAATGAACTTGCTCATATGAGCCCTCAGATTCAAGACCATGAATGGACCATACTTGGATAATCAGGTGAACTTGAGGGCATATTTCCTCACACTTATACCCCCTTGCTTCAAGTTGATGAACTCTTGGACCTTCGCCTCCCTAAGCTCAATGGGGAAGAATCGGTTTAGGATGGCACACTTAAATTCCTCCCAACCAATGAGACCCGCTTCTTGACCTCTCTCATCAACCCACTTCTCATACCAAACTTTGGTGACTCCTTTAAGCTAGTAGGCCATTAACTTGATTTGTCCTCTGACGGAACACCCATCACCACTACAACTCGGTAGGCTTATTCTATAAACTCTATTGGATTGTCATCCACCTTTGACCCATGAAATTTTGATAGGTTAGTCGTATGAAGTCACAGACTCTGGCTGCTGGGGTAGGCACTTGGGAAAGCACTGCTATCTCCCTGTTGGGTTGGTTAACCAATGCCTAGGCCAATATCGTGAATGCGGCTTTGAACTATACATGAGACAGATTCCCCCTCCTCGTCCTATTGGAATGGAGAGACTTGTTGGTCCATAGTGCCTCATTGATGGGGACCTCTTCGAGGCGGCATAATCTAGGAAGAAGAAAATGCTCATTGTTAGTTTACGAAAAATCTTACTCAACTCTAAGGTACAAAATTGAATAAGAAATAAAGGAAGACTTTCCAAACTATCTCATAGCCTCTCACTCAAGATAATGACATGCTTCACAACCTTGAACGAGACTCTATGCTATGCGGTATGCATGGACATCAGCGTAATATTTTAGTACCTCGTGCTCTGGTATCAAGTTTGTACCGAATTGACCTAGGGGCCTTGTCATCACATAGCGAATGAGGGCCCTTGAGGAACCTCACCCTAGCTATCTAAGCATCTCAAGCATTCATAGGTAATAAATACATCATAATACAGAAAGAAAACAAATGGAAAAGGGGCTATGGGCTTGTGATAATGAAGAAACATTAAAATAGTGAGAATATCTAAATCATTACTTTGTCACACACATACGAACTAAGTCATAGTTGATGGGACTAATAACAGGCGATCTCCATAAATAGAAAAAAGGTATAAACAATATAATAGTGAAATAAGTGTCTCAAGGGGATACAAAACATCATCTCAAATCAAACTAAATACACGCTAGAAGGAGAGGGTGGAGGAGTCCCGATCTAATGGATCACCATAATGGTAAAGCTATTTTAAGCGTCGAATATTAGCCACGAGCTGGTGGAAGAATACATGTTCCTACATGGTTAAATCATGCAGGAAAATATGCGTTAGTATATTTTAATGTACTAAGTATGTGATATGCAATGTATGGATGAAACTGTAATGCCATCATAATTAAACATAACATAATAATATACATAAGGATAATGAGACATGAAATAGGATTAAATGTGCACAAGGAATATGGCTCAGACTAATATGAGACAATGAACCTTTAAAACATGAATATAAGGCATACTATGATATCATATAAACTTGTGTGAATAGACCATAACTAATAGTTTGATCATGTGAGCTACTATATGGAATCTAATGAACTCTTTCCATTGGGGAAAGGGCAATGCATTCTTTCCATCGAGAAAAGGGGAATCTACTTGCCAAGGTAGATATTGAACTTAGTATACTTCATAACTTTGGGGCATGTGTGGATCCAGTAGCCCAGCCTACAAGGATCCTATCGTGGCACATAGTTAGCGACATCGAGATTTAGCTTCAATGGGTCATGCCTCGACTAATGGAATGAGTCCCAATCTCAAGTCCTCTTAGTGCTAAGTTATCTCACAAAATCTTCAAATATAATTTAGAATCGTAAGTAGCAATCAATAGAAGTAGGTCGAACTTAAGAGTCTTTCTTAAAAATCTTTGAGGGCATTAATCACTATACACATATCTTTAGAAAGACTTACTTTGAAGCTCTTCATGAATGCCCAATTCATAGTCATGACTTACAAGGACTTTCATTGAAAGGTAATGTGGGCTTATTTGATTCGTGGAACAATCATAAATCACATAAGTCTTAAGAAATTTCTTTAAAAAAGAACATCAAAATCGTCTCACCTTAATCATATCAAAACCCATCTTATAATTAACGTCAGACTTTAAAATATATGTGTCTTTACTTAATAAAATAGTCATTGAACTTTAGGAACATCATCTAGTAGCATAAGAACAATAAAATCATCATAAGCATGCATTAAAACTTGAGAACTTAAGTAAAGGAAAAATGCATAATAAGGAGCTTTATGGGTGAAAGGATACCTATAAATCAACTTAAATACCTGGAAAGTAGAGAGAATTGGAGTTGAAATCTTGATGAAGAAACTTGGAAAACCCTAGCCTTATTCTTGGGACCTCTCGCCTTAGAAATATGGAATTAGAAGGATGACAAGAATGAGGGGCGTTCTTAGGGCTTGAAAACTAATATAGGCTCCCCTTTTCATCCCCTAAATAATGTCATTTAGGAATAAAATTATAAAAATGAGCAATCAACCCCTCAATTAAAACTTCCAAAAGTCATCTACGAAAACCCGACTATGGGTCATAGATGATTTTACGGGCCGTAGACCCTTTCATCTGATGGCTCACCTGAGAATCCTAAAATATGAACTCTTCTAAATTGAGGATTATGACAAGTAGGACGAGCCATACTATTTTGTATGGGTCGTGGATGGACTCGTAGATTCCTTTCGTACTTAGCTAAATTCTTACCTTGTATATGACACCTTTTTATGAGACCTTATATGAGTTATATAATATTTTATGGGACGTCTAATTAGTGGTGGATTAACTTTCTGAAAACTTCAAATTTCTCCATGTTCAGAATCCTAGTCATGAACATTCCATAAGCCATAGAAAATTCCACGGGCCGTAGACCATCGCGTGAACCAAATCCTTAGTCATTTTTCAGGCCAACTTCTCTGCACTTAGGGCTCTTAAACTAGGAGTCATTACAAAGGTGATTTGCTAGGCCTACTAAAACCCTTCTCCAATAAGTCATTCAATTGATCCTTTAAATCTTTCAATTCTGTCTAGGCCATATGGTGGGAGGAATGAAGATTGGTTGAGTATCGGGGAGGAGGGTTATACCAAAAGATATTTTCCTTTCAGGAGGAACATCGGAGAGCTCATCGAAAAAGACATCAAGAAACTAATTGACCATCGAAACTGACTCAATAGAAGGAACTTTGAAGTCAACATCCCTAACATTCAAAAAATGATAAATACAACCCTTAGTAAATAAACCTACCCTTAACTACCGAATGAAGACCTTCACACTCAAGGACAGGTTCATTAGGAAATTGGAACCTAACTTTGCAAATTCCATAATCAATGGAAGCTAGATATGCATGTAACCAATCCATCCTAAGAATAATGTGAAAAATCTACCATGTCAAGTTCAACAAAATCAAAAGGCAAGTTTTTATGCAATATGAACACGGGGTAGACTCCATAGACTATCCCAGTAACAATAGACTCACCAATGGGAGTGGACACCTCAAAGGGTTCATATAACATATTAGGACTCAAGGCAAAGCTACTAGCAATGAATGAAGTAATGAAAGAAAAAGTGTCACTCGAATCCAATAAAGTATACACATCAAAATCATAACCTTTAGCATACCAATGATCACAATGCGTTTCTCATCCACCCCTTGCCTCTCTTGAAGAGCATAAAACTTATTGTGATATAGAGCACCTCTTTTTTTACCTCCTTGTACCCCTTGACCTCTGTAAGGACCATGTCATTGTGAATGACCATCTCTACGCTTGCTTGGAGCATTTGGACAATCAAAAATCTTGTGGCGCATCTTGCCACATCCAAACCATGCACCTGTATTTCTCAAGCATTTACCACCATGATTTCTTCCATAATTTCAGCACCTAGGAAAACTTGATCCACCAACACCACCTTGAGCCTTAGGATTTGGCATCCTATCATTGATGAACCTTTGGTATTGAAAATTTGATGACTCTTGGCGTTAAAATTTGTGGCCTTGTTGAAAATGCCCACTTCTTTCACCCTTAGCACCTTGCATTCCACCTTCATAATGAGCCCCTATGAACTTCCCTATCTTCCTTTTTCTAAGATATTCTCCCGCAAGTTGCTCGGCATATGTCATAAGTTGATATATGTCTATCTCCCCTATGAGCATGGCAGTACAACATTCTTCATTGACCAAGTCAGTCATCTCGACACAAACTTGTTCATTCTTGCTCGTGGATCGATAACCATATAAGGAGCATATTTTAAGAATGTTGAATTTGAGGAATACTCCTTCATAATCATGGAGCCTTGTTTAAGGTTCATAAATTCTATCATCTTTGCCTACTTACCTCATCTTAGTGTTCAAGGAAGGCAGCTTTGAATTCCTTCCAAGGAATAGGGGAGGAATAGGCTCATCATCCACCCTCTTCATCTTCCATTGGGTGAACCATATTTGTGCAAGGCCCTTGAGTTGATAGGACACTAGTTCTTCTTTATCCTCTAAGCTTACCCCTATAATAGCTAGGACCTTATACACCTTAGCAATAAATTCTTAAAGATTCATTCTAGTGAAGTCCTTCACCCTTGAGGTCGAAGTAGGAGCATGAGGGGCTTGGGCTCCTTTGTTAACATGGTTAGTTATGGCTTGTTCCAATAATGTAACAACCCTAGTTTAGGAGCTTAGAGTGCACAGAAGTTGGGTAAAAAAATGGCCTAAGTTAGGATCACGAAAGTGACTTATGTCCCCTCGGTGGAGATATGGCCCATAGTTTTGGTCTTTAATCATTAAGTTTAGGAAAGAGAACAAGTTTCCAAGTGTGAAGTAACCCGCAGATCCAGTGATGGCCCATAAAAAGGACAAAGGTTTGTAGATAGGGTCGTAAGTGGGACTATCAGACATAAGGGAATTTTAGAGTTTTTTGGAAGTGGTCTATGAGTTACCAGCATGGATCATAGAACCACGCACCGCATGTAGAATCCCTTCATAGATAGGGCCCAGGAAAATGGGACAAATGACAAAGTATGGAAGGACTCTACAAGTCTAACCATGACACATGAAAAGGTATATGGCCCGTAAGATAGTTTTGTGGTTTTGGGTTCAAGAAAATAGTTTTAGGGATTTTGGAAAAATTAATAGCACGAATAAGACCTATGGTCCGTAGTTCATTCCACGACCAATAAACGGGCTTTTGTAGGTTGAAATCTAGCATTTTAATGAAGGGAAGTTTAGCCAATTCTGTATTTCTATTCCTAAACTACATCATTTTGGGATCCAAAAGGGCCTTAAATCCAATCCTAAAACTTTTAAACCCTTATACTCTTTATTCTTTCAATTCTCAAATTTCCCTAAGGCAATTACTCTCTCAAGAAAAAGGGAAAGGCAAGCTCGGGTTTCTAAGGTTATTCTCAAGGCTTAAAGTTCATTTTCCCCAAAACTTGTTAAGGTATGTGAGCTTGATTTATGGGTACCCTTCCACCCATAAAGTTCTCTTTAAAGTATTTTAACTTTCCTTTAAGTTCCTTTAATATATTATGCATGCTTATGATTATGTTATGATGTTTTATATTATTAAATGATATTCATGTTATCCAATGATATTTTTGCTAAGTAAATACATGTATTTAAGCTATTGATGATGATCGCAATGATGAGTTTTGTTGTTGAAACGATGTGACCTGTTTTACATGTTTTCATAGGAGTATATTTCTATGATTTATGTGATTTATGATTGTTATATTTAAAAGCCTATACCACCTAGTTTTCAAGTAAAGTCTTATATGATATATAACGATGATTATGGCATTAAAGTCAAGTTTTAAAGTAACATTTGTCAAAGATATAAGCATATTGAAATTGCCCTAAAGATGTATAAGAAAGTCCCTTAATATGAAAGGGCAATACTCTCTTGGTGGTTCCTAATGTTCGAGCTACTCCTATGATTGCCACTTATGATTCTAAGTTATATTTTAAAGATTTCATGGGATGACTTAGCACCAAGTAGACTTGAGATTGGGATTCATTTTGTTAGTTGAGGCATGACCCATAAGAGATAAACCTCAATATCCCAAACTATGTCCCATTATAGGAGCCCTTGTAGGCTAGGCTAATGGATCCATGTAGGTCATTTATGTTATTAAGAGCATGCGAAATTGATCAAGTTCCACCTGAAAAGTGGTCTCCCCATGCCAAAGTAAGGATTTATATTGATATCTATGTAGTAGCTCATATGGTCTTATATGTCGATTATGGTCTTCTCCCACAAGTTTACGATTCTATAATATATTTCTATTAAATGTGATTTCTCATGCATTGAATCCTTTTCATATTGAGCCATATCTGTTGTACATGCTTAGGCTCACTTTATGTACTTTTCATCTTATATGCACTTATATGTTATAATAACAAATGATGGCATTACAATTTCATGCATTTATTGAATCTCACATAGTTAGTATATTCCAACATACTAATGCATATTTTGCCTGCATGATTTAACCATGTAGGGATAGGTACTCCTTTTTCAAGACTAGCACTTTTACTTGTAGTGAGCCCTTAGTTCGAGACTCTACCATTTTCCACTCTATCGTGTATCTACTTTGAGATGATGTATTTATGGCCTTTTTGAGACATTTAATTTCTATGTTGTTAAAAATTGGAGTCTCTTCTATTTAATAGAAACCAATATTTACTGGTTCTGTCTGTTGATATGATAGTTGGTATGCTTTATCGACCAAATGCATAGTTATTCATGCTTTTTAATGTTGCTTCATTTTCTCAAAATGCCCGATAGACCCATTTCTCCATTTACTTTCGCATTTCTTTATGCATATGCCAATGAATGCTTAAGATGGATTAGGTGAGGTTCCCTCAGATATCTCATCCACCGTGTGATGAATAGGCCCTTTGGTGTCATTACCCAAACCTAGGGCCTAGGCGGGACAAGGCGCAAGAGGAACCCAAAGGGATCCCAAGCAAGCCTCTTAAGACATCATTACACATCCTTGGTTGTGAATGCAATAAATCAAGTATCAAGAGATAATAAAGTGGGGCTATCGGGGCTAAGGGAAAGTACTTTCATATCATAGACATCAAGAACAATAGAATCAAGGCTCTTAGAATAGATACATAACATGTCTAACAAACACCTCTAATACATAGATAAGAGCGGGATCCAAGACAAAGTAACCGGGCTCACCCTCATAGTCAAAATAGGTAATAAAGAAGAATGTCTCAACACATAATAAGAGCAACATAGACTAGGGTCCCCGAAGTGGAGGACTCACCAACTAGCATGAGTAGTATCGGACTAACCATGTGGAGGACGATGATCAACTTGGGCACCGGTTCCTACATGGTGACATCATGTAGCCATAAAGTATGTGTTAGTACGTTTGAATGTACTAAGTATGCCGGATGCAATGCAACAAGAGATAGATGTCATAATAAAAATGCATAACAATAGGCAATAGACATCATATACTAATATGGTATGTATGATCAATGCTCAAGTAAAATATGCTTAAATAACTCATGTTCATATAGGATATCATTTGTATAGAATAGACGAAGCTAAATTTCCAAGGTACAACCCCTTGGTAGGTTAGTGATGATACTTCTGCATCACTTAAGTGGTGAAGTGCTAACCCTTCACTCGGTTGGTCATAATGTCGCCCCATCACCTGGTGGTGAAGTACTAATCCTTCACTTGGTTGGTGATAATGCCACCCCATCACCTAGGTGGAAAAGTAATAAGCCTTTCCTCGGTTGGTGATAATGTCGCCCCATAACCCAGGTGGAGAAGTACTAACCCTTCCCTCGATTTTGTGATAATATCACCCCATCACCTAGGTGAAGAAGTACTAAGCCTTCTCTTAGTTGGGGATAATGTTGCCCCATCACTCAGGTGGAGAAGTACTAACCCTTCCCTCGATTTGTGATAATGCTGCCTCATCACTGAGGTGGAGAAGTACTAACCCTTCCCTCGATTGATGAGTACAAACCCCTATATGATATACATAAGCTCATTTCATCATCATATAGCCAATCATATCATATCTCATTCTTGGGACCTTCAACTCCTCAAGAAACCACATTTGGACATTTTACCAAACACTTAGAGGGTGTGTAATGCTAGTATAAAACCATGAAATATAGAGATGAAATCATGCAAGAAAATCCATTGTAAAACTATTAATCAACACCTTGCAACACCCTCAATAAATATACATCAAAACCCCTTCTCAAATCTTACAATGGATCAAAGATTTATAGCTCAAAATATAGCAAAATAGTTACAATTTCACATAGCTTTAACATAATGTGCAGTGAATTTCATAATAATCAAGACCCATCTGTAAATCAATATTAAATCATGAAATTTGAGTAAAAGGAGGCTTGGGCATCATGGGTGAAAGGAACCCATGAAATAAACCCACATACCTTAGATTAGAGATAAACTTGGTGAAGATTGGAGATGGAGACTTGAACTTTGAAAAACTTTAGCTTAGGATGAGGGTTTGGGACTTGAATTTGGGGAGTAAAAACATGGCTAAGTGTTTGAGTGAGTATTGAGAAATGCTTTTAATGATATGAGGGTGAAATAAGGCTAATATAAGTAAAAACACTGTTGGGAACACTTAGGCCAAAGACTTGAAAGTCTTGAACCGAGTAAAAAAAAATAGTCCACTAGCGACGCGAATTTGCCACTGGAAATTGCATTCTTGGAATTTCATAATTGCTAATTTTTCACTCCTATATTGGGATTAGACCCCTTTTCACCTAATTTTGACTCCTTGAACAAGAATATGAAGTCTAATTTTCGAAATAGCAAACAGATTTTGAGATATATGGAATTCAAAATTTCGGGCATTTCCGAGGCACGTTTTCAGGAACTTTTGGGGTCGTTTCAACATCTCCCCCTTGGGAAAATTCATCCCCAAATGTAAAACAGACATACAAGACAAGAGTGATCATAAGCAAATCATCCCCAACAAGAATGCAACATCACATTTAAAACACCATTTTCAAAAGCTCAACACACGTGTAAAATCATCATAACTTGCCAACTTAATCATGAATGCATATGAATGACATAGGGACTAAAACATAAGACTTGTAGTCACATAGAAAACTTAGAATTAGTACCTTAGGCTGTAGTGGAGTGGAAAAGACAAGGATACCGCTTTTACATGTCTGCTTTGGCCTCCCAAGTAGCACTTTTGATTTGTTGGTTCCTCCAAAGGACCTTAATAGATGTCACCTCCTTGTTCCTCAATCTCTTCACTTACCTATCTAGGATCTCAATCGGAACCTCCTCATAAGTCAAGTTATCCTCAAAAGCACCCTCAACATCAAGAGGCACAATAGCATTAGGATCACCAACACATTTTCTCAACATAGAGACATGAAACACTAGATGAACCAAATTCATTTCATTAGGCAACTTCAATTCATAAGCTACCTTGCCAACCCTCCTCAAGACCTCATAAGGACCAACATATCTTGGACTCAACTTTCCCTTTTTACCAAAACGGACCACACCTTTCATTGGAGAAACCTTCAAATAAACACAATCACTCACTTTGAATTCAAGGTCTCTTCTTCTCACATCGGCATAAGATTTTTGATGACTTTGGGTTATCTTTAACCTTTCCCTAATCATTCTAACCTTCTCAAGAGCCTCCATAACCAGATCCGATTCCATTAAATCCACCTCTCCAACCTCAAACCAACCAATCAGTGATCTACAACGTCTCCCACGAAGAGACTCAAAATGGAGCCATACCGATTCTAGAGTGATTGCTATTGTTGTAGGCAAACTCAATCAAAGGAAGACGATTATCCCAACTACCCCTCAACTACAATACACAATCCCTTAGCATATCCTCAAGTGTTTGAATGGTTCTTTCGGCTTGTCCATCCGTTTAAGGGTGGAAGGCCATACTAAGGTGAAATTTTGTACCAAGACCCCTTTGAAAAGACCTCCAAAAGTGTGAAGTGAATTTTGAACCATGATCTGATATGATGGACAAAGAAAACCATGCAACTTCATTAACTCATGGATGTACAACTTGCATACTCTTTAGCCCCATATGTGGTCTTAACCGGTAGAAAGTGAGTCGATTTCGTCATCCTATCAACCACCACCTATGTAGAATCAAACCTTTTCTAGTCTTGGGCAACCCAATCACAAAATCCATATTAATCACCTCCCACTTCCAAGTGGGAATCTCTTTGTCTTGAGTTAGGCCACCTAGCCTTTGATATTCGTCTTTGACTTGTTGACAACTATGGCAATCATAAATGAATTTGGCAATGTCCCTCTTCATGCCTCCCCACCAATACACATCCCTCAAGTCTCTATACATTTTGATGGAATCGGGGTGAATAGTATAAGAAGAATTATGGGCCTCATCAAGGATCTTCTCCCTTAAACTATCAGCATAAGGCACACATAACCTACCTTGGTACCTAAGGGCACCATCTCACCATTAAGAGAAAACCTCTACTTTGCCCTCTTTCACCAAGGCCTTCAATTCAAGCCAGGAGGAGTCAAGATCTTGTTTTGCTATCTCCTCATCAACCAAAGAAGAAATAGACCCATCAACAACCACACCACCATTATCACCAACCTCTTTCAACCTAACCCACAATCTACCTAATTGATGCACCTCCCTAGCTATCTCCTTATCACCACCATCAACATGGGCTAGGCTACCCATAGACACCCTACTCAAAGCATCCGCCCCCACATTTGCCTTACCCAGATGATAGTGCACACTCATGTCATAGTCTTTGAGAATTTCTAACCATCTCATTTGCCTTGAGTTGAGATCTTTTTGAGTGAAGACATATTGGAGGCTCCTATAATCAGTGAAGACATTAACATGCACCCCATATAAATAATGACGTTAAATCTTTAATGCAAACACCACGGCGGCCAATTCAAGATCATGGGTAGGGTAATTCCTTTCATGCATTTTGAGTTGCCTAGAGGCATAGGCTATGACCTTGCCATTTTGCATTAGCACACAACCCAACCTAAATCTAGATGCATCACAATACACAACAAAACCCTCAAGCCCATCTGATAATGACAATATAGGAGAGGACACAAGTCTATCCTTCAATGTTTGGAAGCTTCTCTAACATTCATCGGTCCACACAAACATAACCTTCTTTTGAGTCAACTTTTTCATATGGGATGAAATGGAGGAGAACCCATTCATGAACCTTCTATAGTAACCCGTAAGGCCTAAGAAGCTCCTAATATCCGACGGGGTCAATAGTCTAGGCCAATTCCTAATCAAATTGATTTTCTTGGGATCTACTTTTATACCATACCCCGACACCACATGACCCAAGAACGCAACACCCTTCAAACTAAAACTCACACTTTTCATATTTAGCACACAATGTCTCCTTCCTTAATCTTTGCAACACCACCCTCAAATTAACCATATGCTCCTCCTTATTAGGTAAATAGATCAAAATATCATCAATGAAGACCACAACAAAGGAATCAAGGTAAGTTTTGAATACCCTATTCATTAGGTCCATGAAGATGGATGATGCATTGGTCAAACCAAACGACATCATAACAAACTCATAATGCTTATATCTAGTCCGAAAACCCTTCTTGGAAATGTCACACTCCCTCACCCTTATTTTATTGTATTCTGACCGAAGATCAATCTTAAAGAAAAAGCTAGTCCATTGCAATTAGTCAAACAAGTCATCAATTCTTGGAAGGGGATATTTATTCTTTATAGTACCCTATAAAGTTGCTGATAGTCAATGGACATTCTAAGTGACCCATCCTTCTTCTTTAAAAACAACACTGGTACACCCAAGGTGATTGACTAGGTCTAACAAATCCCTTCTCCAACAAATCTTTCAATTGCTCTTTTAACTCTTTTAACTCCGCCGGGGCCATACAGTAAGGGGGGATGGAGATAGGTTAAGTATTGGGAAGGAGATCTATGCCAAAATCTATCTCCCTTTCGAGAGGGAAACTGGGAAGGTCATTTGGGAAGACATCAAGAAACGCATTTACAACTGGAATCGACTCAATGGAAGGGACTTTGGACTCCATATCTTTAACACTCACAAGATGGTAAAGACACCTGTTAGTGATCAACTTATGGGCTTTAATGCATGAAATGAATCTACCCTTGACCACCACATCTTGACTTTCCCACTCAAGGATAGGTTCGTTAGAAAATTGAAACTTGACTCTATGGGTTCTACAATCAATAGAAGCATAGTAGGCACGTAACCAATCCATCTCAAGAATGACATCAAAATCTACCATGTCTAATTAAACAAGATCACAAGGCAACAACGTATGCAAAATGCAAATACGGCAACTTTTATAAACTTTCCTAGCAACAATAGAGACACCAATAGGAGTAGACACTTCATACGAATCATGCAACAACTCGAGGACAACATGGAAGTTTTTAGCAATAAAAAGGGTAAAAAGGAAAGAGTGGCACCCGAATCAATCAAAGCATACACATCAAAGTCAAAGATTTCAATATACCGGTAATAACATCGGGACCTCACCAACCTCTTACCTCCCATGTAGAGAATAAAATTGATTGTTCCTTGAGGCACCACCATAAGGACCACCTCCACCCAATGGAACTGCATTTGCACCCCAGACCTTGCCACGGTTTCTTGGATAATCTATCTTCTTGTGACCAACTCCCCACAACCAAAGCATGCATTAGAACCCTTCAAACGCGGGCCATTGTGACACTTCCCACATCTAGGACACACATCCATAGGAGACACACCACCAACACCTTGAGGCCTAGGGAAGTCATTAGCAAACCCCCTATTAGTGGCATGAGAAGGCCCTTAGCCTTGATGAGATCTAACACCCTTTTGGAACTTACCCTTAAAATAGGCATTCTTGGCCTTATGCCCCCTTCTCTTCCTCAATTTCTCCTCCTCCATTTGCTTGGCATAGGTTATCAACCAAGACAACAAGTTCCATGTGATGTGTATCATGTGAAGTTCCCAGCCGCTTTCACTTTATTGGCCTAAGAATTGGCCAATGCCTACCCTGGTACCTAGAGTGCGTGACTTCACATGGATGAACCCTTCGGAGTTCCATGGTTCCAAAATAGAGGAAGACCCAATTGATTTCATGGAAGAGGACTATCAAGTAGTTGCAATAACGGGTATCTCTTCAAAGGATAAAACTGAGTTAGTGGCCTACCAACTCAAAGTGGTGGCTAAGATTTAGTATGTGCAATAGAGGGGCCATAAAGCAGGTTCTATCAGATGAGAAGAGTTCAAGTGTGCCTTCTTGGACCGATTCTTCCTAATTGAGTTTAGGGAGGCAAAATTCCAAGAGCTTATCAACCTCAAGCAAGGGACCATGAGTGTTACGGAGTATGCCTAAAATTCACCAAACTTTCCAAGTATGATCTTTTCATGGTTGCATATCAGAGCGCTCATATGAGCAAGTTCATCTCCAGCGTCTCTAATTTAGTCTCCAAGGAAAGAGATGACCATTCTAGTCAGGAAGATGAACATTGCTTGATGACTTATGTAGAGCAAATAGAGGAGGAGGAGAGTCTAAAGAAGGAAAGGGAGTCCAAGAAGGCTCGAGTTGATGGTAGGAGGTACTCTCACCAAAGGAGTGGTGGTCACAAGCTCTAAGGTGGCCAAATTCAAGGTGGACAAGGATCCACTAACACTCCTCCTCCCTGGACCACTAAGTATAAGGGCGTTGCTCCTAAGCCCCAAAGCCCAAGTTTCCCTAAGTGTGGAAGACTCCACAAGGGAGAATGCCTAGTCGGGTTTAATGCTTGCTTCAAATGTGGGAAGCCCGGACAACATGCCAATTGTAAAAGTAGTGGTACAAGGCTCCAAGGACAAGGTGAAAATGTAAGGCACCCAAAGGACCAACTAGTTTTATGCTCTCTATGGTCACCAAAAGGTTGAAGAGGCTCTAGATATTGTCACTGATATGTTAAGAGTTCTTGATTTTAATGTATGTGAACTTCTAGATCCAGGAGCAAATTTGATTTGTCATTTGTAACCCTATTTCTTGCAAATAAATTTCATGCATGTCCCAAAATCCTCCATGATCCTTTTTCATAGGAGAGTCCATTATTTCCTAGAGGGTCTATAGAAGTACCTATCTCCATATTGCATAAAGTCTCTTGTAACTTAGTTGAGCTTTCTATGGTAGACTTTACTGTGATTCTCGGTATGGATTATTTATATGCCTCATATGCTTCCATTGATAATAGAACCCATAGAATCAAGTTTTGATTCTCAAATGAGCTAATTCTTGAGTGGGATGTTTGTAACTCTTCACGCAGGGGTTGATTCATTTCCTTCTTAAAAGCCCATAGAATGATTTCTAAGGGATGCATCTACTATCTAGTAAGAGTCAAGGATGCCACTTCTAAAGTTCCTTCTTTTGAGTGGGTTCCCATTGTTATTGAGTTTTTTAATATCTTTTTAGATGAGTTATTGGGTGTTCCTCCCATAAGGGAAATAGACTTTGATATAGACCTTCTACAAGACACTCAACTTATCTTAATCCTTCCATATAGAATGGCTCTCAGGGAGTTGAAGGAGCTAAAGAATAAATTGAAGGGTTTGTTTGACAAAAGCTTTATTTTACCTAGCCGATCTCTATGTAGTGCTCCAATTTTATTTGTAAGAAAGAAAGATGGGTTACTCCATATGTGCATCGACTACCGACAACCTAATAAGGTCACCATCAAGAACAAGTATCCCCTTCTAAGGATAGATGATTAGTTTGATAAACTATAAGGGATACACATTTCTCTAAAGTTGACTTGAGAACCGGGTATCACCAATTGACGGTGAGAGAAAGTGACATTCCTAAGATGGAATTCCAGACTAGGTATGGTCAATTTAGTTTGTGCTGATGTCATTTTGTCTCATTGATGCACTGGCAATATTTATGGACCTCATGAATAGGGTGTTCAAGCCCTACCTTGACTGTTCATCATAGTGTTCATTGATGACATCCTTATATACTCCCGAGGTGAGAAAGAGCATATGGAGTACTTGAGGGTGGTATTGCAAACCCTAAGATAGAAAAATCTTTATGCAAAGTTTGAGAAGTGGGAGTTTTGGATAGATGAGGATGTCTTTCTTGGGCATGTGGTATCACGTGATGGTATCAAAGTTCATCCTAAAAAGACTGAAGCTGTGAGAAATTGGCCAAGGCCATTGACTCCTATTGAAATAAGGAGTTTCTTAGGCCTAGCTAGTTACTATAGAAGGTTTGTGAAGGACTTCTCTTCCATCTCGTCCCCACTTACCTAGTTGGCTCAAAATAAAGCTAAGTTTGTGTGGACATATGAGTGTGAGAAAATCTTCCAAACTTTGAAGGATCGACTAACTTCGGTCCTAATATTGACATTGCTAGAAGAAAATGATAGGTTCATTATTCAATATGATGCATTGAGAATTGGATTAGGTTGTGTGCTAATGCAAAATAGTAAGGTGATTGCTTATGTCTCGGGATAATTGAAAGTGCATGTGATGAATTACTCGACTCATGATCTTGAGCTTACACTATAAGTATTTTCTTTAAAACTTCAGTGTCACTATTTGTATGGGGTTCATGTGGATGTTTTCACCAACCACAAGAGACTCCAACACGTGTTCACCCAAAAGCATCCCAATTTGAGGCAACGAAGCTGATTAGACCTACTCAAAGATTATGGCATGATCGTGAAGTATCACTCGAGAAAGGCCAATGTGGTAGTTGACACATTTAATAGAGTTTTCATAGGTAGTATGTCTCACCTTGAAGTTGATGCAACAAGAGAGTTAGCTAAAGATCTTCATAGGTTGGCTAGATTAGGGGTAAGGTTGAATGAATCTGAAAATGGTAGGCCAATGGTTCTTCATGGGTCCGCATCTTCTCTCATCGAGGAGGTTAAGGCTAAGAAAGACCTTGATCCTGCGTTAGGTGAGTTGAAAGCCATATTGAATGATGGAAAGATTGAAGTTTTTTCCCAAGGTGGGGATGGGGTACTCTGATATCAAGGGAGGTTATGCATGCCCAATGATGATGAGTTGAAGAAGTTGATCATGCAATAGGCTTATAAATCTTTCTATTCCATTCAGTTTAGCATTACGATGATGTATAGAGACTTGAAGGAGATCTATTGGTGGAACAGAATGAAGAAGAAGATTGCCCAATTTGTGTCCGAGTGTGCTAATTACCAACATATCAAGGTTGAACATCAAAGGTAGGGTGGTGTAACATAAGACATTGATATTCCTACTTGGAAGTGGAAAGAGATCAACGTGGACTTCGTAGTGGGTTTGCCAAAGACAACAAAATATTTGACTCCATATGGGTGATATAGATTGCATGACAAAGTTGGCTCACTTCTTACCGGCCAAGACTACATTTAGTGCTAAAAATTATGCTTGCTTCTATATTCGAGAGTTGGTGAGGTTGCATAGGGTTCCATTGTCCATCATATTAGATTGTGGATTCCAATTCACCTCTCCCTTTAGGAAGTCTTTTCAAAAGGGATTTGGTAGTAAGGTGAAGTTGAGTACCTCGTTTCATCCTCAAACTGCTAGGCAAGATGAAAGGATTATTCAGACTTTGGAGGATATGTTGAGAACTTATATATTAGAGTTTAAGGAAAGTTAGGATTAGAATTTTCCACTTCTCGAGTTTTCCTACAAAAATAGCTTTCATGTAAGTATTAGGATGGCACTGTTCGAGGCATTGTATAGTAGATGATATAGATCCATCAAGTGGTTCAGAGTTGGTGAGAAGGCATTAATAGGATCAAACTTGGTGATGAATGCTATGGAGAAAATTAAAAGCATAAGGTAAAAATTGCAAATGGCCCAACGTGACAAAAGTCATACTCTGAAGTGAGAACAAAGGAACTTGAGTTCCAAATTGGTGATTGGGTCTACTTGAAAGTCTCTTGTAACACCCCTTAATTTCCTCTTGTCTGATTTAGATGAGTGTGTGAAGAGGGTTGTTAAGAAAATCTGATGAAAAGCTGTGGAAACAGGTCTTACGAGAGGGGTTACGAGTTGTAGAATGGGTTACAACTCATACACCAGGTTTGTATTGGATTCTAGTGTTTCAGATTTTAGGATCACCATATTTACGAAATGAGTTTATGACTTGTACAGAGCACTACAACTCGCAAGATGAGGTTTCGTACTAAGTTCCAGTATTTCATGTTTCGAGGCCCCTCCAGCCACAAGAGGTCAATTATGACTCGTATGTTGGATTACACTCGTAAAAGAGGTTCTTCTATCAACTTCTAGAGATACAGGATTTTCAGATCCCTCACCTATAAGGAGCAGTTAAGATTCATAGGAGGGTTACGAGTCGCATATGGGGTCTCGTAGGCCCTGTTGACATTTCTGTCCATTCCAATTTTTATTCTATTAACCTCTCACTTTTTCTTAACTTGTATAAAGGCTTGAAAATAAACCCTAAGGCCAATTATTCATCATTGTTCCACTTTGAGAGTTTTGAGAGCATTGGTGGAGAAGGAAAAAGTTAGGGCTTGCCATTCAAGAGCAAGGATTGATTGAGGTTTGGTTGTTTCTTCAATTCCCAGGTATGTAAGGATTGCTAAAGTGTGAAATATTTCCTTCACACGCGTCATCATATTCTTGAGTCAATATTTTGGGGAAAAAAGATTTTGAGAAACTTTACTATTTTAATATTGAAATCCTTGTATCTGTCTTGAGGTCTTGTTATACTACATGAGGTAATCTCTTGCATTGCATGGGTATTCTAATATGAGATTTCTACATGTGCTTTCATCCTTGATAGTATAAGACCTAAATTACATGTCTTTGTGGAGATCTTATGCATAAATTGAGCATGTTGAATTGAGTAAATTGAGCATGTTGAGTTGGGTAAATTTGAGTATAATTAAGCATGCGTTGCATTCGAGTCACATATATTATTACACATGAATATCTAGCATGCACTATATAAGGAGTCTATTTAAGTGAGTCTAAATGACTGTTTGAGTCTGAGTCAAGTTGATTGGTTGCATTAATTTAATTATTGAGTAATTGAGATAAGTTTAGATGAGATGACCTTATGTGGCTGAGTTTTGAGCTGATTGATGAGTTGATTGATTAGTTGATTGAGGAGTCGAGCATGTTTTAGTTTTGGGAGGAGTATTGAGCACCAAGTTGGGTAATTGAGGAGCACCCCAAAACTACATTTTCTAGCATAGGATAGTCATTTCAACATAATACTGGTGACTCTTGTCCCATAAGTGGACACTCTCTCAGGATCCGAGGGAGCGAGGTTGAGGTTGATCACCCCTTTCCATGGAAAGTTAAGGGCGAGCATGGCAACGATGTTGATTCGTTGTGCATCACCTAATTAAAGGTGGTGGGATGAGGAATGTTGGCTAGAGAAATTCCCAAGCAATATTGTTTTGAGCATGAGATTTCAAACTGAGTCTATTTTCCTGAGCCTATTTTTTTTTTAAAAAAAAAACATGATTCTACTATAACACTTCCATAAACTGTTTTTAGCATGAGTTGTTGAGCCGAGGTGAGTGAGTGAGCTTTAATTTTCTTGAGCCATTTTACATACCAGTATATTCCATGTACTAATATCCATTTGGACCTGCATTATTTTATGATGCAGATACAGGTGATAGAGGACTTCAGTCAGCACCGTTAAGGTCCAGTCAGTACACTTCCAGAGTTGGTGAGCCCTCCCTCACATTCCTGAGGAGCCCTGTTATCTTCTTATTATTATTGAGTACTTTATTTACTTTTGATTGAGATGTCCATGAACTTTCATGGTACCATTCTAGACGGTTGAGTAGAGGCTTCATAGACGATGGAGTGGAGTATTAAATGAGTATTTTTGTATTGAAACTTATCTTCATTATAAGCTATGATACTGAAACGATCCCAAAAAGTGCTCGAAAATGTGCCTTGGAAGCGCCCAGAATCGTAATTTTCATATATCTAAAAATTTGTTCGTTATTTCAAAAATCTTACTCATATTATTGTTTAGGGGGCAAAATTGAGTGGGAAATGGGTCTAATCCGAATTTTAGAGCAACCGTATCAAAATTCAAAAAATGCAAAAAATTAATTTAGAAGGATCAACTTTAAAGGATCATATCTCTTAGCACACAAAGAAATAGGTGGCCACGACCTACCAAATTAAAGCTCTTTGAATTAGTTTTTCAACGCACTTAGTTTCACGTCATTCTGAGTTCAAATGAAGAATTTATGCCCCTTTTTGTGGAACTCTCTTATGCAGAGATGCAAATTCTAGTGAGTAACCCTTAGGCCTAACTCGTTTGCAGAAGCGATGCGGAGCAGTGTTATTTTGGTCCCTTATTTTTTTACTTCGGTCCAAGACTTTCAAGTCTTGGGCCTAAGGGTTTCCATACTTGAAAATACCTATACTTGGCCTTATTTCACCCTCATATCATCCTAAACATTTTCAAATACTCATTCAAATACTTAGACTAATATTTCTCTCAAGATTCAAGTCCCAAAACCATCATCCGGATCTAAGGAATTCCTTCAAGCTTAAAGTCTCTATTAAAGTCTTCTTCAAGAAATTCTTCAAGGTCAAGGTATGTGGTGTTGAACCATTGGGTCCTTCCACCCATGGTGCCTGAGCCTCCTTTTTACTTAAATTGGATAATACAAATGTTGATTTACTTATGGGTCTTGATCATTATAAATTTCACTGCACAATGATTTGGGGTTTATGAAAGTATGATTGTTTTAGCATGTTTTGAGCTATAAATCCTTGATCCAGTGTAAGATTTGAGGAGAGTTTTTGATTATATTGCTTGAGGATGTTGCAAGGTGTTGATTGATGGTTTTACAATAGATTTTCTTGCATCATCACACTCTTGCATTGCATAGTTTTACACTACTACCACACACCCTCCAAGTGTTTGATAAAATGCCTTTTAAAGGATTTTTTAAGTTTTGATGATCTACTGGTTGGGTTATGATTCAAGTGGCCTTATGATGATTATGAGCCTTCTAAAGATATGTTTAAGTCATGAAAATGCTGATGATATTGTAGGGCTGGATTAAGCCCCTGTTCTAAGATTATACCTCTTGTGAGCCTTTGATGTTTGATGATAATGAAAAGACAATGTTGATGATGATCTATTCTTATGATTGAAGTTAATCTCACCACATGAGGTCAATGATGTTAAGAGCTACTTGTGTCATGACTCTATGTTTATTGCAAGTTATTGAAGTATGGTTATCCTATATATATTCCGTGGGATTAGACTTAGCACCGAGTGGACTAGAGGTGAGTCCCCAAGTCTTAGAACTATGTGCCACAGTAGGTAAAGGGATTAGAGGTGAGTCCCCAAATTTCTAAGAGGCGAGTACCCTAAATGTGAGGGCTTAAGGCGAGTACCCGAGTTTGGGCTTGTTGCGAGTACCCGAGACCAAGAACTAGAGGTGAGTACCCAGTTCATAAAAGGATTGGTGGATTCACTTAGGCATTAGGAAATTACCTTGGAAAGTAACTTCCTCCTTTCTTCCGGTGTAGGGTTGACATCGGGATTCCGAGTTGTAGCTTGCTTGGTCTTATGTTATGTCGATTGAGGTCTCTTCCCACACTTATGTATTATGATCTATATGAGTTGAATAAATTGTAAGCATGTTTTACTTCATGCAT
>JAABOM020086360.1:0-73637 GCA_011800125.2 Solanum clarkiae | reverse complement strand
CTAACCCATTTCATAATTTCCATAAATTTCCATAATCATGAGATGCACATGCTATGCATGAGATGAGAGTGACATAGAAAATTTAGATTCAATCTAGAATCATCAATATAATCTGAAATTCAAGTGAAAATATAATTATCCACATTTAAAATTATAATATAATCACCTATGCATACGCAAGCCTTGAAAAGGACATGCATATTCATAATTTCATAAACTCATTTTAATTCATGATTTTATAGATTAAATCAACTTAAAATCAGTAGATAAACACAACCCACACATTATTTGGATTTAAGGAATCATGATATTTAAAACCCTAATTTAAAGTAAATTAAGAATTTAGATAATTGCTTGAAAATTTTCACGACTCGGACTCGAGGTCTAGGAGTGACACAGCGAATGGGAATCCAAGAGTCCCCAAACAAGCCTCAAAGTATGAAAAATCACATCATCAGTTCAGTAGCGTATTTAAAAGTAAACACATAGTTCTAAGGGATGGGAAAAATAGAACTCACACTGTGGGGGCCATTCGGGACTTAGGATCTTTTACTTTTCCACTTCAAACATGTATATATATATCATAATTTCCTATAATAAATCCATAATAGTCATATCCAAAGAATAACCATAACCATAAGGTTCAAATACAACACATAGCATATAGATCCGACGAAAGTCTATGAGATGTCCAACAATGCCTCTAGTCATAAGATAGGACGGGGTCAAGACATGTTCCGGGCTCACCCTCAAAAGTATGGATAACATAAAAAACAGCAACTTAAGATAGAGGAATGGTGACTCATCCTTGGAAGATAGGACTCATTACAACCAATGTCTCAAAATCTGATCTAGCCATCGAACGGTAGATGAAAGTGATCTCCGGTCCCCACATGGCGAGATCATGTAGGAAAAAGTATGTGTTAGTAGGCTTAAATGTACTAAGTATGTGGGGTGCAATGCATGTAACTTACAAAACCTACATATCAACATTAGATGACAAGTCACATAATATAGAAAGAGTGGAATATCAAAGAATGTAATATATCGAGATGTTATGAAAGTCATGATGCAAGAAATGCAAATAACACCAAGCGGGCTATTACTCAGAATCCCGATGAAATCCCCTCATCGATAAAGAGATGATCTACTTACTTAGGGTAGACCATACTTCACTTTATGGGACATATCCCTCTTCGGATGAAGTAACCTTTCTTACGGAACAACTCCCTCTTTGGATAGGATTCTCACAAATCATAAATCACATCTAATTATTCCTTCTCCTTACGGGAGAACTCCCTCTTCGGATAGGAAACCTATACTAGGCACATAGTTCAAGAAACGAGAGTGAACCCTCCATCCATCGGTGCTAAGTCGTCATCCCGCAAGAATACATATACGTATACATATATATACATACTTTAAAATGACGTAAATCATTTTCGAAACCCTTTTAATGCATTCTTAGGCTTAAAGGCCAAAATCATAATTTCATAGTCTATATACTCATGCATAGGAATAGCCCATTCATATAGAAAATAGTGCAAGCACCCAAAATGCTCACAGAGCCAAAAGCAAGACATATATGTGATCACAATATTGTCATAACTAACATTTTACCAAAATCATACCATAAAACAAAATTGGGCTTAATCCGTAACATAATTTCTCAAAATAATTCATGTACACGAATGCACATGCTAGGAACAGTGAGAGAATGACATGGGTAATTAAGAATTAGTCTAAAATCAACATTTATAATATGAAGTTGAAGTGAAAACATATTTAAATCCATTGAGTAATCACCCATGCATAAATAATTCTAAAAGGGGATATGCATACTTATAATTTCATAAACCCAAAGTAAATCCTCATATAATGGTTTAAGTCACGTAAAAATCATCAAATAAACACTACCTATGCATCAATAGAATTTTAGGAATCATAATATTCAAAACCCCAAATTAAAGTAAGCAAAATCCATGTAGGTTTTCTTGAAGATAATTTTGGGTCTCCTTGATTAGAAGGAATCAAGGATCAACTGACATATCTTAGACTTTAAGTTCCTTGAAATCAAGTTGAGAAAGAATGGAAGCTTAGAAGTGGGTCTTGGAATCTAAACTTGTTCTTGAGTTTCCTTGAAATTGGTATTGGGATCTTGGTGGAGGCTCTGAGATGAGAGTAATGAGTTGATCCTTTATAATAGGGTTTAGGTCCTTTGGTGAGGTTAAGATGACAATGGAAGTCTAAAAAGGTCATTGGAGTAATTAAAATTTACGAAAATGCTATTAGTGACCGGATGAAAATTTTGACAAAGTGTGGCCTCACTGGAGGCTTGAATAGTTGTGTGGCATTCCACGGGTCGTATGGGGTGCCTGTGGAACAAGACTTGGCCTCAAAATTTGAATTGGAACACTTTGGAGAAAGTTAGGGTCGGGGTAACTTTGTCGGATCACGTCATGGGTCGTGTGGTGCTTCACGGTCCGTGTAATGGTCCTTTCCACCACACATAGACAAGAAAATGTTTCCAGGCCACCTGATGCCCAATGGCACGAGTCTTCAGACCCCACACAGCCCGTTAAAGGGCTCATGGCACCATACTTAGCCAAAATTCTTCCCATGCCCATCAAGCCTCCCTTGAACACACCCCCATGACCGTCCACACGGTCAGTGGCAAGACACACGGACCATGACACTAGCTATGTCACCTTCCTCAGGCTAAAAATGTCCTTTTCAAACCCCAAGCCTTCCAAACGGCCCGTCACACACCTCACTGGTCATCAAGCTGTCCGTGTGACCTCACTGTGCAGTAGGGTCTCACGAAAACGATCATAACTCCTTCATCCGACATCGAAATGAGGTGAAACCAAGTGCATTATGAAGCTAACTCAAAGGCTTTCCATTCTTTAGGCAAAATGTCCTTTTCCAGCCCCAAGCCATCCAAATGGTTCATCCAATGTCACACTTCCCGTGAAACTGTCGGTGTTACATTATTGCATAGGAGGCTCTCACGAAATTGGTCATAACTCCATCATCCGACCTCTGAATGAGGTGAACCCGAGTGTGTTGGGAAGATAACTCAAAGTTATTTCATTTGACATGTTGTGGGCCCCCCAATTCCAAGTGTGATAAAAGTTATGCTTGATTAAAATTGACCCTTCTACCGGTACTTGTGTCGAACTTAGCAAATGGAAATTCTTTTGAACTTGGCTTGACGTAGGAGGCCAATGATGACCTTTAAAGACATACATAATCTTGGAAATCTGGGTCCTTACATCATCTCCCTATTGGGAACATTCATCCCCGAATGTGCAAGAACAAGGCTTGAAAGGCTTGAATTGGAACATGAAACTTCCACACACAAGGCACAATGCATAATTCATCATTTGAAAATCATAAAGTCAATCTCAAATCAAAACTTATTCAAATCTTTCAAAAACATCATAGAATAAATTATTTCATGCATATGTATGTATGTCATGTCATAAGACTCAAGAGTGAAAGAACTAGGACCATTGAGAATAAGAAGAACCTAATACCATGGGTTGAGTAGATTGGAAAGGATAGAGGTGTTGTTGCATCCTATTTGATTCCACTCCCCAGGTAGGAATTTCAATATGTTGATCTCCGTTGCGAAGCCCCTCCACTTGCCCATCCATGACCTCAATTGGGACTTTCTCATAAGACAAGTTATCCTCAACCTCAACGCCTTCCAATGAAACAATAGCACTAGTATCACCAACC
This sequence comes from Solanum clarkiae, assembly GCA_011800125.2. Classification (NCBI taxonomy): domain Eukaryota; kingdom Viridiplantae; phylum Streptophyta; class Magnoliopsida; order Solanales; family Solanaceae; genus Solanum; species Solanum clarkiae. Next base: position 69,893 of record JAABOM020086360.1, on the reverse strand, counting down.
AACTTCCTCAACTTAGACACGTAGAAAATTGAATAAATAAAACTCAAATCCAAAGGCAAATCCAATCTATAGGACACATTCCCATATCGCTTAACAATCTCATGAGGGCCTACATACTAGGAAACTGAACTTGGCCTCCTTTCCAAAATGGATCGCACCCTTAATAAGCGATACCTCTACATCCACCCTATCACCAATGCCAGAGTCATTATTTCTCTTTCCAGCATCTAAGTGGATGCCTTGGATGGCTTCGAACCATCTTCAACTTTTCCCTAACTGATCCCACTCCCTCCATAGCCTCCAACACTAAACCTGGGCCTATAGAAGTCATCTCACCTGACCCAAACCATCCCACCAAAGACCTACACCTTCTACCCCACAAAGCCCTAAACGACTCCACATCAATGCTAGAATGAAAGCTATTGTTATAAGAAAAATCAATAAATGGTAGATGACAACACCCAATTAATCTTGAATTCCAACACTTAAGACCTCGTCATATCCTCCAAAGTTTGAATTGTCCTCAATATTGAAAGTAGTCTCAACCGATAAGAAATGAGCCGACTTAGTCCTCCAGTCAACAGTACCCCAAAATGAATCAAATTACTTTTGGGTTAGAGGCAAATCCACCACAAAATCCATGTTCACCTCTTCCCACTTCCAAGTAGGAATTTCAATATCTTGAGTCAAACCACAAGGTCTTTGGTGTTCTACCTTCGCTAGTTGACAATTAAGGCATTTAGATACAAACTTGGCTATATCGTTCTTCGTACCATGTGATCAGTACACTTCTCTCAAACCATAGTACCTCTTAGTAGATCTCGAGTGAATAGAATAATGAAAGTTATGGGTTTTACTCATGACTACCCTCCTAAGATCGTCCACATTCGAAACACATAACCTATCTTTATATGGAGGCACACCATCTCCCCCTTGGAAGAAAACCCTATCTTCCTTTCAGCAACCAACCTCTTCAACACAACCAATGACGGATCTAGATCCTACTTAGCAACACCATCAACAACCAAAGAAGATTCGACTCCATTCTCAACATGAATACCACCATCATTAGAGTCGGCCAACCTAACATCCAATCTAGTCAAATGGTTAACATCATTTTCCAACTCTTTGTCCCCTTTAGTAAGCCACACTTCCCATAGATAGCCAACTAAGAGCATCAACTATAGTGTTGGCCTTTCCCGGATGATATTGTACACCCTAGTCGTAGTCCTTAAGGAGCTCCAACCTTCTCCTTTGCCTTCAGTTAAGACCCCTCTGAGTCAACACATATTGAAAACTCTTGTGATTGCAAAGACATCAATATACACCCCATACAAAATAGTGTGTCCAAATTTCAAAGCAAATACCACCACCGCTAACTCAAGATCATGTGTCGGGTAATTACGCTTATGCACCTGCAATTGTCTTGATGTATAAGCTATCACCTTATCTTGTTGCATAAGTACATAACCCAACCCAAACCAAGAAGAATCATAATACAACATAACCCATCCAAGCCCTCTGGTAGAGTCAAAACAAAACAGGAGCCGATGTAAGCCAGTGTTTTAAAGTCTGAAAACTCTCCTCACACTAACACAACCATACACACTTGGCCTGTTTTTGATTCATCTTGATCAATAGAGATGCAACAGATGAGAATTCTTCAACAAACCTTATGTAATAACCAGCCAACCCAAGAAAACTCCAAATACCCAAAGGAGCAAGCTTGTCAAACAATGCATACCCTTCACCAACTCCCGTTTAACCTTACCTGTGAGATCAGCTACAACATCCTCCTTGCCTGGATTGCATTACGAGCCCAAAGTAACTTTCCCCATTTGGTAGGGAGGGATAGAGATAGGAAATCTTACAAAATGTTCCATGGCATGATAAGAATCATGAAAAAGTGAAACATTTCCTAAAACGCCTTGTAGCCTCTTATCCATAGATGTGTCGCGCTTCACACCAATGAATAAGACTCTATTTGCTGCGGCATGTTGGACTCCGATGACCATTTAAAAACTTAGTACTTTGATACCATCTTTGTCACGACCCGGACTTGAGGTCTAGAAGTGAAACGATGAATGGGAACCCGAGAGTCCCCAAATAAGCCTCAAAGTACAAAAAATCACATCATTTGTTCGAAAGCATGTTCAAAAGTAAACACATAGTTCTAAAGGAATCAAGGATCAAAACCCACATATCTTGAACCAATAAAGAAGCTTCAAGAGAAATTTGAAGAAGAAATGCATTTGCCTTGATTCCCCAAGTTGGAATCCATAAGAGCTCCTTGAAAGAGACTTTAGAGTGACTTGAGAGAATTTGTTTTGAATCAGGGTTTAGAATTAGTGTAGGAGAGGAATGTAAAGAGGGGTTTAAAGGTCTTAAAAAGCCTTAGGGATAGGTCAAAATATCAAAAATACCTCAATAAAAATGCTCCTTTAATTTTATCCAAAGGTTGACATGGTTGGCTTCACGGGTCGTGAAGCTCTTCACGGTCCATGAAGGCCTCCCGTCTAGCCCAGACAGATTTTACAAAAAAGCTCATAACTTCTTCATCCAAACTCCAAATGAGGTGAAACCAGATGCTTTCGCTAATTCAAAGAGCTTTAATTTGATAGGTCATGGTCCACCCAGTTCTTTTTGTGCTAAGAGGTATGCCCATTTAAAGTTAGACCCTTCTATGGGTAGTTATGGAAAACTTAGCCAACGGAATTCCTTTGGACTTGACTTGATGTAGGAGAATCATGATTGCCTTAAACAACATAAATAAGCTTGATTTGAAGGCATGCAAGTGAAATTAGCTTGACCTTGAATATCCCATACTTTAGAATATTTTTGAGCCAAAATTGAGCCATACAGTTGGTCGTATAGCCCGTGTGCCTTCACACGGTCCATATGAATTGGCCGTGTCCCACTACTTAGCTCCAAACATGTCGCATTCCAAGCGTAAGACCATCACACGGCCCTCCACACGGTCCGATAAGTGTTACACAGCTCGTGTAGGGTCCAAGTGTGATGTGCCTTAGCCCGAAATTCCACTCTAAGGCTACACACCCAAAATAAAGGCCAAGTATCATTTCATTGAAGGCCACATGGCTTGTGTGACCTCACACTAGCCGTTTGGTCTCCGTTAAGAAGTCACTTGGTCCAAATTTTATCCAAAATGAAATTCTCAAGTCCCGATGAAGTCGTACAATATCTGGGTCATTACAGTTTTTGGGAACAAACTCTGGAGATTTTAGGGTTAACTTGCTACTCAAAAAAGGAGGTGCAACATACTCTTCTATATCAACCAAATCATCCCATTTAGGAGCACTTATCTCTCTCTATTTTCTTTACGAAATAATCACATCAGTGACATTAGATTGAGAGAGTGATGACATACCCTCATTAGCTGGAACTATTAGACTAATGATGCTATATGTTGCCTATTTCCAAGGCTTAATGATTTACTTCGACTCATCGAGAAACTAATACCCATAGAAATTGATTTTTTTGGAGCAACTATGTCCCAATTCCTAGTTGCATTCTCATTACTACTTGAAATTTCAGCTTGTAAATCAGTAGCTTCCAATGGTTGCACATCACCACATTTTGAAGCTGCAATTTTTCCTTCTTCATCAAGACTTTGTGATGTTATATCAACTACCAAATTCTTAGGTTGAGAATCAGATTTTTGCATCACTATAGCATCATGAAGTTTCTCAGGTGTATTCTTGTTCTCACTAGAATTTTTAGGAATATCATGGACCACATCTGAAACACCCCAAATTGTGCTTTGGAAATGTCCATAATTGTAATTTTCATATATCTCAAAATTCGTACGTAATATCAAAAATCTAACTTCGTATTCTTGATTAGGGTAAAATTGAGTGGGAAATGGATATACACGGATTTTAAAGGACCCATAGCAAAATTTTTCTAATTTACGATTTTCAGAGAGCATCTGCACCTGGGCTGCGACGCACCAGAGGCGCGGAATAGTATAATATTTGTTGTGTGTTTGGTCCGTGTCACGGTCTGGACGCTGACCAGTGTAAGTTTTTCCTTAAATTTTCCAGTGTCGGCCAAGGGCATTGGGGCATAGCCCCAGGCCCACTTATGTGTAAAACTACTCATAATTAGTCATTTTTCAACTCTATATCACTAAAGAACCACTCGAAAACCTCTCCAAGACTTAATAAAATATTTTATTCAAATTCCAAGGATTTCAAGCTTAACTTTGGAACTCAAGAATTTTCTTCAAGCTCTAAGTTCTCTTCAAACTCATCTCAAGAAAACCCAAGTTTGAGGCATGTGGGTTTTATCCATTGGGTCCTTTCACCCATGGAGCCTAATCTTCCATTTTATGAAAATAGCTTATTTTCAAGTTGTATCATCTATGGGTATCTCTTATTACGAATTATGATCATAAATCATGTTTGGGTTTTATGAATTAATATTGATTGATTATGCATGTCTATCTATTTCAAGCTTATACCATGAATTGATTTTTGTCTATTGAGGTTATGCATATTTTGAGTTATGAAACTACGATCTACTATGAGATTTGATGATGGATTTCAACGTACCTTACATAAGTGTTTTACTATATGTTGGTGGGTTGATTTTTATTGAGTTTTCCCATATTATTTCACTCTTGGATTGCATGATTTTGAACAAGCATTATAAACCCACCAAGCGTTTGATAAAATGTCGTGACAAGGATTCTCAAGTTATTGATGATCTATTACATGGTTTATCATTCAAGTAACTTTATGATGATTGAGGACTTGCATATATGCATTAAATTCATGAAATGTATCGATGATGTTGCAAGTAGACCATACCTTATAGGAGGTGACAAGCCCAATCACCTAGTTAAGGGGGTGACATGCTTCAATCACCTTGTTGGGGGTGACATACTTAATCACCTTATTGGGGGATGACATGCCCAATCACCATGTTGAGGGGTGACGTACCTCAGTCATCTTGTTGGGGGGTGACATACCCGATCACCTTGTTGAGGTGTAGGTACCTCTATCACTTTGTTGGGGGGTGACATAACCAATCACCTTGTTGAGGGGTGAGTACCTCAATCAACTTGTTAGGGGGTGACATGCCCAATCACCTTGTTGAGGGGTGAGTACCTCAATCACTTTATAAGGGGGTAACATAGCCTTGGATTCCAAGTAGTAGTTCGCTTGGTCTATGTTGATTATAGTCTCTTCACACATGTGATACGTATTATGTAAGTTATATGATTACAAGTATGTTTTACTTCAAGCAATGATCATGCATGCCATATTGATATTATACTTATCCATTGCTTATAATTTTGCATTTTGACTATATTGGCTTATATCTTGTTGCATTGCATCCGACATACTTAGTACATTCAAATGTACTAATGTATACTCTATACCTACGTGATATTACCATGTAGGGACCGTAGCACCTCTCGATCATCCTCCATGTGGCTAGTTTGGTACTTCGGGAGATAAGCTTTGTGAGTCCTCAAGTCCGAGGATGCTATCTATGCTACTATTTCTATTTAATATTTCTTTATGTTGAACATTTGTTACTATGAGAGTGAGCTCAGAAGTGTCTTAGCCCCTATTCCATGTTAGAGTTGTTGTTGCATATTTGATGTACTTAAGCTATGAGCTTTATTCTTTATGCTTTTATAAATATCAGAGACTTCCCTTAGTCTTGCTTCCCTTATTTATATCTCTTGTGTTTTTTATTTTGCTTTTGCAACAATGGATGTGTGAATGAAATGCTAAGAGGCTTGTTTGGGGTCCCTTCGGGTTCCCATTCGCCGTGTCACGTCAAGGCCCTAGGCGTGGATCATGACAAACTTGTTGTCAGAGCACTAGGTTGTTAATGGTCCTTGAAATCGAACACACCGCATCAATTAGAGTCTTATTCATGGTTGTGAAGCACGCCACAACTATAAATGGGATGCTATGAGGCGTTTTAGGAAATGTTTCATTTTTTCATGGTCTATATCATGCTTTAGATGTGAGTGTAAGTCTTTTCCACTGACGAATGCTCTCTGCTCTTCCAGATCGTGCCGATTCCAAGAGGGAGACTAAGGAGAGCCCATACACTCAGGGAGCAACGGGCCCCTCCAGCTCCTCAAGCTCCCTAAGGTGGAGGGGTAGCTCAAGATGAATTCCGAGATGTTATTTCAATGTTGGCTCATGCTATGACCAACCAAATTGAACAAGGGGTCTAAGCCCCTCATGCTCCCTCTCCGACTTCTAGGGTGAGGGATTTCACTTGAATGAACCCACCGGAGTTCCATGGATCCAAGACGGACGAGGATGCCCAAGAGTTCATCGATAAGGTATACAAAGTGCTATCTATTATGGGGGTCAATTCGGAGAAGAAAGTGAAGTTAGCGGCCTACCAACTCAAAGGTATGGCTCAAATTTAGTTTACACAATGGAAGTTTGAGAGGAGAGATAATGAGGCTATTCCTTAGGAGGAGTTCAAAGCTGTATTCCTCAATCGGTTCTTTCCTATCGAGCTAAATGAGGCTCAAATGATGGAGTTTATGAACCTTAAGCAAGTTTACATAAGTGTGAGAGAGTATGACCTCATGTTCAACAAACTCTCCAAGTATGCTCCACTATTGGATACCGAGCTGAGATTAAGGGTGAACAAATTTGTGTCTGGTGTGTTTGACTTGGTTAATGAGGAGTGTTGTACTGCCATGTTAGTGGGTGATATGGATTTGTTCTGTCTCATGACATACATTGAGCAACTAGAGGGTGAAAAGCTTAGGAAAAGAAGAAGTGGTGAGTCCAATAAGGCTCATTTTGAAGGTGGATTCCAAAGTTCCACGAGTGGACGGTTTCCTCAAGGACACAAGTTCTAAGGCCAAGGTCTTCCAGTGCCTTTTATAGGAGGTTTGCTAATAACAATCCAAGATTCCAAGGTGGTGGTAGTGAAGTGCTTAACCTTATGTGCCAAAGATGTGGTAGGAACCATAATGGCTTATGTTTGAAAAACTCTAATGCTTGCTATGGTTGTGGTAAAGTGGGTAATAAGGTAATTGATTGTCCTCGTGCTCAAAACAAAGTTAGTGATGTTCATCTACAAGGCCAAGGTGTAAATGCGGGTCAAAAGTGAAGAGGAGGTCAACAAGGGAGTGCTCCAAGACAAAATAAATTCTATGCTCTTCAAGGGAGAAAAGGAGTGGATGAGGTGACTGATGTCGTCACCAGTATGTCAAAGGTTTTTGATTTTGATGTTTATGCTTTGATAGACCCGGGTGCCACTCTTCCTTTTATTACTCCTTTTATTGCAAAAAAGCTTCATGCTAGTACCAAATTGTTGTGTGAACTTTATGAAGTGTCTACCCCCATTGGTGAGTCCATTGTTGCTAAAAGAGTCTATAGAAATTATCCCATATTCATATTGCATAAAATCTTTCCTTGTGATTTTGTTGAGTTAGATATGGTAGATTTTGACTTTATTCTTGGGATGGATCGGTTGCATGCATATTATGCTTCTATTAATTGTAGAACCTGTAGGGTTAAATTTCCAATTCCCTAATGAGCTCGTCCTTGAGTGGGAAAGTCATGATCTAGTGGTCAAGGATAGATTCATTTCTTGCCTTAAATGCCAAAAGTTGATTTCTAAGGGTTGTCTCAATCATCTTGAGAGGGTTAGGGATGTTGAGTCCAAAGTCCTTCCTATTGAGTTAGTTCTAGTGGTTAATGAGTTTTTTGATGTCTTTTTCGATGAGCTTCCCCGTGTTCCTCCCGAAACGGAAATAGAATTTAGTATAGACCTCCTTTCCAATATTTAACCCATTTCTATTCTCCCTTATCCTATGGCACTGACAGAGTTGAAGGAGTTGAAGGAGCAATTGAGGGAATTATTGGAAAAGGGTTTCATAAGGACTAGTAAGTCACCTTAGGGTGCACTAGTGCTGTTTTTGAAGAAAATGGATGGTTCTCTTAGGATGTGCATTGATTACTGGCAACTTAATAGAGTCACCATAAAGAACAAGTACCCTCTACCAAGGATTGATGACCTTTTTAATCAACTTCAAAGGGCTAGTTACTTTTCTAAGATTGATCTTCGGTCAAGTTATCACCAAGTGAAAGTGAGGGAGTATGACATTCCCAAGATGACTTTTCGGACTAGGTATAGGCACTTTGAGTTTGTGGTTATGTCCTTTGGTTGACTAATGACCGGCTATATTTATAGATCTCATGAATAGTGTCTTTAAACCCTACCTTGACTTATTTGTGGTGGTTTTTATTGATGATATCTTGATTTATTCCCATAGTGAGGAGGAGCACGTGAGTCACTTGAGGGTGGTGTTCCAAATCTTGACGGAGGAGAGGTTGTATGCTAAATACGAAAAATGTGAGTTTTGTTTGAAGGAAGTTGTTTTTCTAAGGAATGTGGTATCGAGTGATAGCATTAAGGTGGATCCTAAGAAGACGGAGGTGATTAGAAATTGGCCTAGACCTTCAACTCAATTGGACATAAGAAGTTTCTTGGGTTTGGCGGGTTATTACCAGAGGTTTGTGAATGACTTTTCTTCTATTGCTTCTCCTATGACTAAGTTGAAACAAAAGAAGGCAAAATTCGTGTGGACTGATGAATATGAGAAGAGTTTCTAAACTTTGAAAGATAAGCTTGTCTCCGCTCCTATCTTGTCTCTACCAGAAGTTTTGGAAGGATTTGTGGTGTATTGTGATACCTCAAGAATTGGTTTGGGGTGTGTTTCGATGAAAATGGTAAGTTGATAACATATGCCTCTAGACAACTTAAGGTGCATGAGAAGAATTATCCCACCCATGATCTTGAATTGGTGGTCATGGTATTTGCTTTGAAAATTTGGCGTCACTACTTGTATAGGGTTCATGTTAATGTGTTTACTGACCACAAGAGTCTCCAATATGTGTTCACCCAAAAAGATCTTAACTTGAGACAAATAAGGTGATTAGAGCTCCTTAAAAATTATGATATGAGTGTGCATTATAACCCAGCAAAGCTAATGTTGTGGCCAATGCTCTAAGTAGAATGTCCATGGGAAGTCTAGATCATGTTGATGATGGTAGCAAGGAGGTGGCTAGAGAAGTTTACTGATTGACTAGATTCTGGGTTAGGTTGGATAAAGTTGAAAATGGTGGTGTAGTGGTTATTGATGGTTCTAAATCTTCCTCGATTGAGGAGGTAAAGGCAAAACAAGATCTTCATTCCACCTTGTTAGAGTTGAATGCCTTGGTGAGAGATGGTAAAGTGGAGGTTTTATCCCAAGGGGGAGAAGGTTCCCTTAGGTACCAAGGTAGATTGCGTGTGTCAAATGTGGATGACTTGAGAGAATTGAACTCGAAGGAGGCCTATAATTCATCCTATTCAATTTACCCTGTTCTATAGAGATGTATAGATATTTGAGAGAGGTGTATTGGCGGGGTGGTATGAAGAGGGACATTGCCAAGTTCATATTCGTATGTCACAATTGCCAACAAGTGAGGGCCGAAGATCGAAGGCCAGGTGTCCTAGCCCAAGACATAGAAATTCCTACTTAGAAGTGGGAAGAGATCAACATGGATATTCTGGTTGGGTTGCCTAAGACTAGAAAACATTTTGACTCTACTTGGGTTGTTGTGGATAGAATGACAAAGTCGGCTCACTTCTTACCGGTCAAAACCACTTATGGTGCCAAAGATTATGCCAAGTTGTATATACATGAGTTTATTAGATTGCATAGGGTGCCTTTGTCTATCATTTCGGATCATGGTTCTCAATTCACTTCTCACTTTTGAGGTCCTCATGGTTCTCAATTCACTTCTCACTTTTGGAGGTCCTTCCAAAGGGTTCTTAGTACAAAGGTTAAGCTTAGCACGACTTTTCATCCTCAAATGGATGGTCAAGCCGAGAGGACTATCCATACTCTTAAGGATATGCTAGAGCTTGTGTTTTGGAGTTTAAGGGTAGTTGGTATGAGCACCTTCCGCTCATTGAGTTTGCTTACAACAATAGCTACCACTCAAGCATTAGTACGGCTTCCTTTGAAGCTCTTTAGGGTAGGTATTTTAGATCCCATTTGGGTGGTTTGAAGTGTAGGAAATGGCTTTGCTAGGTCCAGATTTGGTCATGGAAGCCTTTGAGAAGGTGAGGTTGATAAGGGAGAGATTGAAAACAACCCAAAGTAGACAAAAGTCCTACTCCGATGTGAGGAGAAAAGATCTTGAGTTTAAGATTGGTTATTGGGTTTACTTGAAAGTCTCACCCATGAAGGGTATGATCTGGTTTTGCAAGAAGGGGAAATTGAGTCCAAGGTTTGTGGGTCCTTATAGAATTTTGAGAAGAGTGGGTAAGGTTGCATATGAGTTGAATTTGCCAATGGAGATAAATATGGTTCATCCGGTCTTCCATATGTTCATTTTGAGAAAGTGTGTGGGTGACCCAAGTGCCATAGTGCCCTTGGATGTTGTGGTGTTGCAGAAGATATTTTAACCTATGAGGAGGTCTTAGTGGATATTTTGGATAGACAACTGAAGAGGTTGAGGAAGCCAAGGCAGATATGAGAAAGCGATATCCATATCTCTTCCACTCTACTCAAGCTGAAGGTACTAATTTAGGTCCCCTATATGATTTCAAGTCTTAAGTCTCATTCTTTATGTTATTTTGCATGCATTCATGTTCATGGTAACAAGTTTATGGTGATTTTTGACACTCATCTTCAGACTGTCTGAAAATAATGTTTAAATGCATTTGTTCCATTCATGTTTGGCTGAACTCTTCGTGATTACTTCTCTTATGCATGTTTCTTTGACATTCGGGACCAATGCTCCCAAGGGAAACATATTGAAACGCTCCAAATTATGCTTCAGAAATGTCCATAATCATAATTTTCATGTATCTCAAAAGTAGTGCATGATATTAAAATTTTGATTTCATATTCTTGATCAGGGGGAAAAATTGAGTGGGCAATGGGCATAAACCAAATTTTAGAGGACCCGTAGCGAAAAATAAATTTTGCTAATTTACAATTTCTAAAGAGCATCTGTGCCCTAGCCACGACGCGGCAAGGGTGCAGAGCGATATAATTTTTTGTGCGAGTTTGGTCCGCGTCGAGGACTGGACGCGGACTAGTATAAGTTTTTCCTTAATTTTTCCTATGTTGGCCAAGGACATTGGGGTCACTGCCCCATGCCCACTAATACGTAAAAACACCTATACTTAGCCATTTTTTTAACTCTATATCACGCAAGACCTTTTCAAAAACCTCTCCAAGACTTAACCAAATATTTCATTCAAATTTCAAGGATTTCAAGCTTAAATTTTCAACTCAAGTATTCTTTTCAAGCTCAAAGTACTCTTCAAGGTCATATCAAGAAAACCCAAGTTTGAGGTATGTGGGTTTCATCCATTAGATCCTTTCACCTATAGAGCACAATCTTTCTTTTTGTGAAAATAGCATGTTTTCAAGTTGTATCATCTATGGGTATCTCTTATTATGGATTATGATCATAAATTATGTTGGGGTTTTATGAAATGTTGATTGATAATGCATGTCTATCTATTTCAAGCTTATACCATGAATTGATTTTGTCTATTGAGATTCTGCATGTTTTGAGCTATGAAACTATTATGTACTATGAGATTTGATGATGAATTTCAAGGTACCTTACAAGAGGGTTTTACTATATGTTGGTGGGTTGATTTACATTTGAGTTTTCCCATATTATTTCACTCTTGAATTGTATGATTTTGAACAAGCATTATGAACCCACCAAGAGTTTAATAAAATGTTATGACAAGGATTCTCAAGTTATTGATGATCTATTACATGGTTTGTAAGTCAAGTGACTTTATGATGAATAAGGGTTTGCATGTATGCATTGAATACATGAAAAGTATCTATGATATTGCAAGTAGACCACACCTTGTTGGTGGGTAGCATGCCCAATCACCTTGTTGAGGGGGTGACATGCCCAATCACCATGTTTAGGGGTGATGTACCTCAATCACCTTGTTAGGGGGGTGATGAAACTCCCCACAATTTCCTAGGAATGCCCCCATAATTGTAATTCCCTTATATCTCAAGTCAAGGATATTTAAACAGCCCTCCACGTAGCTTGGAAAGACCCTATAATGCATTTGTTTTTTAATATCTCAAAATCCATGCAGAATTTTACAAATATGACTTTATATTCTTATTTAGAGGGAAATATTGCATGGGAAAATGAGTACCTACAAGATGTACTTTGTCCGTGTCAAGAAAAATAATTTTTGGTGAAACTTCGCGAAAACAATAGTTGTTCGCGACGGGTCTACGACGCGGACCTAATGCGGACTAGTTCAAAAAATTTTGGAATTTTCTTTTTTTTTCACTCCAGGGTAATTGGGTAATAACCCTATACCTATATACACGAAAATCTCTCATTGTCAAGCAATTTTGAGCCCTAAAAACCAACCAAAAGTCTCTCAAAATCCTCTCTAATCTTCATTAAATTCTCCATCCATTCTCAAGGTTTTGAAGAAGTCTTGTTGGAATTGAAAGAACCAAGTCAAGTCCCAAGTCCTCCTTAGGAATCAAGAGTGCCAAAACTCATCCAGATCTAAGGATTTCATTCAAGCTTCAAGCCTCCATTTCAAATCTTCTTCAAGAAACTCTCCAAAGTCAAGGTATATAGGTTTTTTTCACAGATTCTTTTTACCCATGGTATCCAAGCTTCCTTTGACATAAAATTTCTTGATTTAAAGTTGATTTACTCATGGGTCTTACTCATTGTGAATTTCACTGCAGATTATGTTGGAGTTTCATGAAAGTGTGATTGTCTTTTAGCATGTTTTGAAGGTATGAATCTAAGATCTATTGCGAGATTTGATGAAGGATTTTGATGTATATGGCTTGAGTGTGTTACCAAGTACCTATTGATAGTTTTACAATGAAAATTTTCTAGAATGATTTCTTTCTTGAATTGCATAGTTTTACACTAGCATTACATACTCGCCAAGTGTTTGATGAAATGCCTTTTTAAGGATTGTTTAGGTTTTGATAATCTATTAGTTGATTTATGATCCATGTGACTTTATGATGATTATGAGCTTTCTTAAGATATGTTTAACTCATAGAAATGTTGATGATGTTGTAAAGCTGGGTTTAAGCCCTTTCTTAAAGGTTTTACCTCTTGTGAGCCCTTTAATGTTGATGTTAATGCAAGGTAATGTTTGATGATGAACTATTCTTATGTTTGAAGTTGCGCTCACCATTAGAGGTAGAAGATATTTTAGAGCTACTCGTGTTATGATTCTGTGTTTCTCATAAGTTACTAAAGTATGATTATTATAAGTATTCTATTGGATTAGACTTAACACCGATGGATGGAGGGTTAGCTCTCTTTCCTTAAACTATGTGCCACCCAAAGGACTATGTTATACCTTTGCAATACTAGTGGATCCACTTATTGCACTTTCTCTTGAGGTTCTTCCTGAAATTGGGTCGTGTTCCCATAAGGTAAAGTTCTTACAAAAATTATTCTCGAAATTGGATCGTGTTCCCATAAGGTGAAGCTCTTAATGAAATCCTTTTCAAAATTGGGTCATGCTCCTGTAAAGAAGGTTACTTCATATGAAATTTGATCATATTCCCATAAGTTTGAAGTATGGTTTACCTTCGCAAGTACACCACCTCTTTACCGGTGAGGGATAATCATCGGGATTCTAAGTTGTATCTTAATTGGTCTTATTATATGTTGGTTACATCTCTTCCCACATTTATGTACTATGTTCTATGCAATTGGAATGGTTTACAAGCATGTTTTACTTCAAGCATTGATCATGCATGCCATATTGTTATTATGCATATCTATTGCTTATAATTATGTATTTGGATTATGATGCCTATCTCTTTTTGCATTGCATCCCACGTATTTAATACATTCAAATGTACTAATGCATACTCTATGCCTACATGATATCACCATATAGGAACCAGAGCCCTGCTTGAGCATCTCTACCCACATGTCTAGTACGGTCTCACTCAAGCTTGTTGGTGAGTCCTCCATTCCGGGGACGTTACTTATGATTTTATGCTATGTTCTTAGACTATCTTTCTTTTATGTATGTATTAACTATGAGGGTGAGCCTGGTTTCTTGTCATGGACCCTGCTTTGGTCTATGTAGTAGAGGTGTTGTTGGATGTTATGTATTTATGATATGAGACTTGACTCTCTTATTTCTTGATGTTTATGATTGAAGTCTCCCCTTAGTCCCAATTCTCCTTGTTTATGCTTATATCTTATTGTCATTTTAATTGCTTCCGCAACCAAGAATGTGTAATGATATGCTATGAGGCTTGTTTGGGGTTCCTTCAGGTTCCCCATTCGCCGGTCACATCTAGGCCCTTGTCTTAGGTCATGACAAAGATGGTATCAGAGCACTAGGTTGTTAGATCCTTGGAGTCCAACACACCATGTTGATTGAAGTCTTATTCATGGTTATGTTGTGCACCACAACGATGAATAGGAGGCTATGAGACGTTTTAGGAAATGTTTCCCTTCTTCATGGTCTATGTCATGCCTTAGAAGTGAGATAGGTCTTTCCCCTCTAACTAATGTTCTTTGCTCTTTTAGTTGATCATTTCGATTCAAAGAGGAAGGCGGATGAAGGTAAGTTGAAGGTTTTGATTTTTGATGGATTCGAGTTTTACTATTCCTTTCATTATTACTCTGGGTTGCTAGTAGGCTTCTTCTGTGCCCTGAGTTGTGATGTGAATCTGTGGTGTCCAGCTCTTGGTTGAGTATATTGTTGCTAGAAAGTTCATAGGTATTATTCCGTGTTCATGTTACATTAGGTCTTGCCTTGTGGCTTGTTGGATTGATGTGGTGGATTTTGATGTTATACTTGGTATGGATTAGTTGCATGCATGTTTTGTCTCCATGGATGTTAGGATCAGTAGAGTTAGAATTCAACTCCTTAATGAACCCATCTTTGAGTGGGAGGTTGTCAAGTGGTAGCAAAGGAGGTAGGTCCATTTTTGTCTTATGGATTCAATTGATCTCTAAAGGTTGTCCCATGTTGTTGTTGCATAAAAGTCTTGTCTTATAATCTTGATTGAACTTAGCTTGATGGGTTAGAGGTCTTGTGGCAGTTTTGGTTACTTGCATAGCTTCCAATGAGTGTAGAACCCGTAAGGTTGTAATATGGTAGTTAAGGATGGTCAATCATTTGGTCAAGTACAATGGGTTAGTCACTTATCTAAGATTGATCTTTGGTTTGGGTTTTGTCCCCAAGTGAGGATGAGAATAGGTGATATCCCTAAGTGTCTTTTCGGACTAGGATTGAGTATTTTGTGTATTGGTCGAGTTGTTTGGTTGACTTATGTGCCGGCTATGTATATGGGCTTCATGAATGGGGTCTTAAAACCCTATCTTGATATGTTTGTGGTGGTCTATAGTGATGAGGTATTGATTTGTTTAGAGCTTGTGAATCGTTTGGGGTTAGTGTTGCAAGTCTTAGGGGATGAGAGGTGGTTTGCTATATAAGACAAGTGTGAATTGTGGGTAACAAGAAGGTGGTCAGAACTCCTTAAGGATTGTGTTATGAGTGTGAATTATTTCCCCATTGAGGCTAATGTTGTGGTTGATGCTCTAAGTAGGGGTGCCTAGGGGTAGCCTAACATATGTGGATAATAATGGCAAAGAGGAGACTAGTGGGGTCCATCGGTTGGTTAGATTGGAAGTTAGGTTGAGGGAAGTTGAGAATGGTAGTATAGTATTCTTGGTGGTTCCAAATCTTCTTTGGTTGAGGAGGTCTAGATTAAGCAAGACCTTCATTATGCCTTATTAGAGTTGGAGGTTTCGGGTGAAAGATGGTAGACTGGAGGTTATCTCCCAAGGGGGAGATGGTGGTTTATGTTACCAAGTGGAGTAGGTGTGTTTAAGGTTGACAATTGAGTTTAGGATTGTGAGTCCTTGTAGAATGTAGAGGGAGGTTGGTAAGGTTGCTTAAGGATTGGAATTACCTAGGGATATGGTTATGGTTTGTCCGGTTCTTCATGCTTCTAGGTTGAGAGAATGTGTTGGTGACTCTAGTGCTATAGAACTCGTTGAGATTGTAGGTGTTATGGATGATAGGTTGACTTAGGAAGAGGTCCTGGTGGAGGTATTTGATGGAAGGGTTGGAGGAGTTGGTTAATAAGGATGTGGTGTTCGTCAAGGCCCATTGGAAGAATCAGCAAGTCGATAGTGTCAACCGGGGAGCCGGAGCGGGCATGGAAAAGTAATATCCATACCTCTTTCATTTTATTCAAGTTTATGATAACACGTCAAGTCCCTTTTATGATTCCAAGTCGTATGTTTTATCCCTATGTCATTTGCATACATCATGTTTATGTTGACAAGTTCATGATGATTCTAACACTTGTGTTGAAATTTTGAAAATGGTGTTTAAGTGCATTGTTGCATTTTTATTGGGGCTGATTTCTTCGTAATTACTCTTCTTATGTACGTTTCTTCGACATTCGGGAACAAATGTTCCTAAAAAGGGGGTGATATTCAAATGCCCCATAATTGCATAGGAATACCCCCATAATCGTAATTCCCTTATATCTCAAGTCAGGGAAATTTAAACATCTCTCCACGTAGCTCGGAAAGATCCTATGATGCATTTTTATTTTGAATATCTCAAAATCCATGTAAAATTTTGTAAATTTGACTTCATATTCCTGTTCAAAGAGTAAAATTGTTGGTAAAATGAGTACCTACAAGGTATACTTTGTCCGTGCCAAGAAAAATAATTTTTGGTGAAACTTCGAAAAAATAGTAGTTATCCGCGCCGGGTTCACAATGCGGACCTGTTCAAAAAATTCCAAAATTTACTCTTTTTCACTCCAGAGAAATTGGGTAATAACCCTATACCTATATACATGAAAATTCCTCATTGTCAAGCCATTTTGAGACCTAAAACTCTACCAAAAACCTCTCAAAATCCTCTCTAATCTTTTTCAAATTATCCATCCATTCTCAAGGTTTTCAAGAAGTCTTGTTTGTAACAACCCCAAAAAGTGCCCCAAAACGTGCGCCGGAATGCCCAAACTTTTATTTCCCTATATCTTAAAATTCGTTGACTATTTTGAAAATCCAACTTTATATTTGTGATCAAAGGGTCAAAATTAGGTGAAGAAGAGTCTAACCCCGAATTAAGAGCGAAAGATGAGCAATTAGAAATTTTTAAGTGACAAATTCCAGTGAAGTTTGCACATTCCCTCTGCGATGCGCCAAGGGCGCGCTTTAGTGTAATTCCTTCTCCACGTCCTCTCCGCGATGCGGAGAGGTACATTTTACCTTGCAGTATTTTCCTGTACAACCCAAAATATTCTAAGTGTTGGGCCCAAGTTTCCCAAACGTGTTTTTATCTATACTTAGCCAAATTTCACCCTTATATCATCCTAAACATTTCTCAATACTCCTCAAAACACTTAGCCATATTTTCACTCTAAAATTCAAGACTCCAAACCCTCATCCGAAACTAAGGATTTTCTTCATGCTTCAAGCCTCCATTCTCAATCTTCACTAAGAGCTTCTCCAAAGCTAAGGTATGTAGTGTTGAATCATTGGGTCCTTTCACCCATGGTGCATAAGACTTCTTTTTACAAATATTGCATGATTTGAAGTTGATTTTATATATAGGTATTGTATATTGAGAAATTTACTGCACAATAATTTTATTTCATGAAAGTATGATTGTTTTAGCATGTTTTGAGCTCAAAACCTTAGACCTAATGTTAGATATGATAAGAGGTTTTGATATGAATGTCTTGGGGTGTTGCCAGGTTTTCATTGCTGATTTTGCAACAGATTTTCTTGCATGATTTCATCTCTAAATTGCATGGTCTTTTACTCCCATTTCACACCCTCAATGTGTTTGATAAAATGTCCGGATGTAGTTTCTTGAGAATTAGAGGTCCAAAGCATGAGATATGATATGAATGATGTTATGATGATGAAATAAGCTTATGTATACAATTATTCCTATATGAAGTGTTGCACTAGAGCATATGATAAATCCAATATAAAGTATTACATTAAACCATACCTGATCCGGGGGGACAAGAGCCCAGGTAAGCATACTGGGGGTTTATACTCATTAACTATATAAGGAGTTTGTACTTCGTCACCGCATTGATAAGGTATGATTATCATCAACTATGTGAGGGGTTTATATCACACAACCACCAAGGGGTTTATGTCTTGAATAGCTAGCTTGATCTCTTCTACACGTATGATATCTGATATGAGCATGAGCTACTTAAGCATGTTTTACTTATGCATTGAACATATATGTCATATTGCTATATTATGCCTATTGTTTAATGTATGCAGTTTGAGTATAATGTCTATCTATTGTTGCATTGCATTCCACATACTTAGTACATTCAAACGTACTAACATATACTCTTGCCTATATGATATCACGATGTAGGAACCGGCATTCAAGTTGATCATCCTCCTCCTCCACGTGGCTAGATTGGTTCTACTCAAAGCTAGTTGGTGAGTCCTCCACTTTAGGCTATGCTACTATTGCCTATGTGTTGAGACACTTTCTTATGTTCTATTTTGATATGAGGTTGAGCCCGGTTATATTGTCTTGGCCCGCTCTATCTATATATTTAGAGGTGTTTGTTAGACAAATTATGTATCTATGGTATGAGCTTTAACTCCTTATCTCTGATGATTTTGATTTGCAAGCTACCCCTTAGCCCCTTCACCCCTTAGTATCATTTTATGTATTTCTCATGCTTCCACAACCAATGATGTGTAATGATAAGTTGAGAGGCTTGATTGGAGTTCCTTCGGGTTTCTCAATGATCGTGTCATGTCTAGGCCCTAGGCTTAGGTCGTGACAAACTTGGTATCGGAGTACTAAGTTGATAGATCCTCAAATTCTAACACACTATGTCGATTAGAGTCCTATTCATGGTTGTGAAGCGCGCCATGACTATGAATAGGAGGCTATGAGGCATTCTTGGAAATGTTTTCCTTCTTCATGTTCTATGTCATGCTATAGAGTTATAGTGAGTTTTCCCCCATTATGATTATTCCTTGCTATGCTAGATCATGCCAAACACTAGAGGAAGATGGACAAAAAAAATGAGGAGTAACCTAACAATGGTGAGCTCTGAGATGCTCGTACTATGCTTGCCTAAGTGGTGGCCAACAAAGTCCAACAAGGGGCCCAAGACCCTCATGCTAATACCCCAAGAGCTAGGGTAAGAGACTTTATGAGGATAAATCCTCCTGTTTTCCATGGGTCAAAGGTGTATGAAGATTGACAAGAGTTCATTGATGAGGTCTACAAAATCTTGAACATCATGGGTGTTGGGTCAAATGAAAAGGCGGAGTTGACGGCATGCCAACTCAAGGGGATAACCAAAATTTGGTATGAGCAATGGAAGGGTGAGAAGTGTAATGGTTATATGGTGCATTAGGAAGAATTCAAATTGGCCTTCCTTAACCGATTTTTCCCTCTTGAGCTTAGGGAAGCTAAGTTGGTGGAGTTTATGAACTTAAAACAAGGTGCTTTGAGTGTGAGGGAGTATGCCCCCAAATTTAATCAACTTTCAAAGTATGCTCCTCATTGGGTGGCCGATCCTAGGTCAAGGATGAATAAGTTTGTTATTGGGCTCTTTGACT
The DNA here is from genome assembly GCA_011800125.2 of Solanum clarkiae. NCBI lineage: Eukaryota > Viridiplantae > Streptophyta > Magnoliopsida > Solanales > Solanaceae > Solanum > Solanum clarkiae. Next base: position 50,235 of record JAABOM020086360.1, on the reverse strand, counting down.
TGGTAAGTGAAGAATGTTGGTCCGCCATACTTATTGGTGACATGAACTTGTCTCGGTTGATGACATATTTCAAGCAAATGGAAGAAGAGAAATTGAGGAAAACAAGGGGCCATGAGGCTAAGAGGGCCCATTTTGAGAGTAAATTCCAAAAGGGTGCTAGTTTCGTCAAGGCCAAGGGCCTCCTCATGCTACTAATAGGGGGTTCTCCAATGACCTCCCTAGGTTTCAAGGTGTGGGTGGAATGGCTCCTAATGACGTGTGCCCTAAATGTGGAAGAATCCATGGGAGCGCATGTTTGAGGGGTTCTAATGTATGCTATGAATGTGGGGAGCTTGGTCATAGGAAGGTAGATTGTCCAAGAAACCATGGCAAGGCTCGGCGTGCTAACGCGGTTCCATTAGGAAGTGGTGTTCCTCAACGTGGTGCCCCAAGGCACAATAGATTTTATGCTCTACATGGAAGGCAAGGGGTTGGTGAGGTCCCCGATATTGTTATAGGTATGTTGAAAATCTTTGACTTTGATGTGTATGCTTTGATTGATCCGAGTGCCACCTTTTCCTTTGTTACTCCTCTAGTTGCTAAAATGTTCCATGTTATTCCTGAGTTGTTGCATGAATCATATGAAGTGTCTACTCCTATTGGTTCCTCTATTATTGCTAGAAAAGTTTATAGGAGTTGTACTATTTGCATTTTGAATAAGTTATTGTCTTGTGATCTTGTTGAATTAGATATGGTAGACTTTGATGTCATTCTTAGGATGGATTCATTGCATGCATACTATGCTTCCATTGATTGTAGAACCCGTAAGGTCAAGTTTCAATTTCCAAATGAATGTCCTTGAGTGGAAAATTCAAGATGTGGTGGTCAAGGATAGATTCATTTCATGCATTAAAGCCCATAGGTTGATTTTTATAGGGTTGTTTGTATCATCTTGTGAGGGTTAAAGATGCGGAGTCCAAGGTCCCTTCTATTGAGTCAGTCCCCATTGTAAAATGAGTTTCTTGATATCTTCCCGAATGACCTTCTCGGTTTCCCTCCCGAAAGGGAGATAGACTTTGGCATAGATCTTCTTCCCCATACTCAACCTATCTCCACTCCCCCTTACAGATGGCTCCGACGGAGTTGAATGAGTTAAAAGAGCAATTGAAGGATTTGTTGGAAAAGGGATTTATTAGACCTAGTCAATCAATTTAGGGGTGCTCTGGTGTTATTTGTGAAAAATAAGGATGGGTCACTTAGAATATCCATTGATTACTGGCAACTCAATAGGGTCACTATAAAGAATAGATATGCTCTTCCAAGGATTGATGACTTGTTTGACCAATTACAACAGGCTAGCTTTTTCTCTAAGATTGATCTTCATCCGGGTATCATAAAGTGAGGGTGAGGGAGTGTGATATTCCCAAGACGGCCTTCTGAACTAGATTTGAGCACTATGAATTTGTGGTGACATCATTTGGATTGACTAATGCACCAGCCATCTTCATGGACATAATGAATAGGGTCTTCAAACCCTACCTTGATTCCTTTGTTGTGGTCTTCATTGATGATATTTTGATCTATTCGCATAGTAGGGAAGAGCATATGGGCCATTTGAGGGTTGTGTTGCAAAAATTGAGGGAGGAGAAATTATACGCTAAATATGACAAGTGTGAGTTTTGGTTGAAAGAGGTTGCATTCTTGGGTCATGTGGGATCGGGGAATAGCATTAAAGTAGATCCTAAGAAGACCGACGGATTAGGAATTGGCCTAGACTATTGACCCCATCGGATACTTTTAGGAGTTTCTTAGGCCTTGCGGGTTACTATAGAAGATTTGTGTATGGGTTCTCCTCAATTGCTTCCCCTATGACAAAATTGACTCAAAAGAGGGTTAAGATCGAGTGGACCGATGAATGTGAGAAAAGCTTCCAAACATTGAAAGATAGACTTGTGTCTGCTCCTATATTGTCACTACTGGATGGGCTTGAGGGTTTTGTTACGTATTGTGATGCATCTAGAATTTGTTTAGGTTATGTGCTACCGTAAAATGGTAAGGTCATAGCCTATGCTTCTAGGCTTCTCAAAGTGTATGAAAGAAACTACCCTACCCATGATCTTGAATTAGCCGCCGTGGTGTTTGCGTTAAATATTTGGCGTCATTATTTGTATGGGGTGCATGTTGATGTCTTCACCTATCATAAGAGCCTTCAATATGTCTTCACAAAAAAAGATCTCAACTTAAGGCAAAGAAGGTGGCTAGAACTTCTCAAAGATTATAACATGTGCATTACCATCCGAGTAATGCAAATGTCGTGGAGGATGCTTTGAATCGGGTGTCTATGGGTAGCCTAGCTCATGTGGATGGTGGTGACAAGGAGATGGCTAGGGAGGGCATAAATTTGCTAGATTGGGGGTTAGGTTGGAAGATATAGGTAATGGTGTAGTCATTGTTGATGGTTCTAAATCTTCCTTGGTTGAAGAGGTAATAGCAAAACAAGATCTAGACTCCTCCTTTCTTGAATTAAAGGGCTTGGTGTAAGAGGGAAAAATAGAGGTTTTCTCCAAAGGGGGAGATGGGACCCTTAGATACCAAGGTAGGTTGTGTGTTCCATGTGTTGATGGTTTGAGGGAGAGAATTCTTAATGAGGCCCATAACTCTTCTTATTCTATCCACCCCAGCTCCACCAAAATGTATAAATACTTGAGTGATGTGTATTGGTGGTGAGGCATGAAGAGGGACATTACTGGATTTGCTTACGGTTGCCATAGTTGTCAACAAGTCAAAGCCAAACATCAAAGGCCGAGTGGCCTGACCCAAGACATAGAGATGCCTACTTGGAAGTGGGAGGTAATTAATATGGATTTTGTGGTTAGGTTGCCCAAGACTAGGAAAGGTTTTGATTCTATATGGTTGGTGGTTGGTAGATGACAAAATCGGCTCACTTTTTACCGGTTAAGACTACGTATGGGGCTGAAGAGTATACAAGGTTGTACATCCATGAGTTAGTGAGGTTACATGGGGTTCCTTTATCCATTATATCGGATCGTGGTGCACAATTTACTTCATTCTTTTGGAGGTCTTTTCAAAGGGATTTTGGTACCAATGTTCACCTTAGTACCTTCCACCCTCAAACGTATGGCCAAGCGGAAAGGACTTGCAGAAAATTCATCAGAAGAAACTTCCTTTACGGGTCATAAATCACTTTACGAATTGTGAAGGGGTGTCATAGAAGAGAAGTCCAAAATCCTATTAGTTGATTACGAGACCTCGACTATGAGCCATAGAAGATACTACGATTCATAGAGTGCTTTCGTGGAGTTTGCCAACCAGTTTTACTTATTTGTTTAAGACTTAATTGTAATTACTATAAATAGGTTTTTCCCAGCACAGATAATAACTACAAAATCAAGAACACAATCACGAATAGGTTCAAGTCTAAACTTTGTTATTAAATTTATGCTAACAAAGAAGCACAAAAAGACAGCCTACAAAATTCGTCTAGGACAACATGCTGCCTCAGACTAACTGTTTATGCCTTTAAATAGACCACAACAACCCAGTCATATGCTAGCTAACTCAATTGACATCCCCAACTGATTGTCTTAAATAAAAATTCAAATACAAGTTTATCCCAGCTTGCTGACATATCCAATCAGTTAGAAACTCCCAGGAACCACCAACTGCCCACAGCATATGCATGGAACTACAGGCAGCCTTCAAATTTGCGCTAATGCCTTGCCTTTGGTTCCCAGATTCGTGCGTACCCGGCATATCTATGCCATGCGCAGGCCCTGTACATGTGTTTGTGCCATGGCACAGGTCCTGCCATGCACGCCTTGCCATTAGGGTCTGATTTCCTGGGTCGTTGACCTTGTCCAGAACCTAGCCTCAAACTTAATTAGCCACAACCATGCCACATCATAGCCTTGCTTTTCCTTATCTTGAGCAGCCCTTGTCATGCGTTATCCATGTCAAGTGTTGCATTGCCTTAGCTTGCCCATCCCTTGCCATGCCTTAGCCACATCCTGCCTTGCATGCCCTATCCACATTAATGACAAGGTCTTCATTCACTTGAACTTTACCTTGACTAAAGTCATGGGGCCTTGGCTAGGCTCATCAAGTAAATCAGTAGCCAAGCCCGAGCCACTCAAACCATCAAGCTGAGGATTTGACAACTAGTCACCTATAAGAGGGTTCGAGTGAACACCCTCAAGGACCCCTAGATTTCCCCTTATTATTGAATTACAATTCCTATGGTTTCACAAATTGTCATAATGATGTAATTAGCACATTTAATGTATAAATGTAAGTTTGACGATAACCTTCATACTACATACGAGGTGCACGTATGCTAAAATTAGTATTTTTATAATCTGATTTTTATCAATGAAATCTTCACAAGAGTCACATAATTAAATTGCAACTATATTTCTCATAAATGAAGTGAATGAAAGAAAAAAAAGGAAATATGATACATTTAAGTAAGGTTGTCAAAATGAGCTCAAATATAGGTAACCCACCTAAAATATTATGGGTTGGACTCAAGATAATTTGAACGGGCTTAATCTTGACCAATTCAAGCTTCACCCCATTATGAAAAGATCTTCAATTGAGCCCAACTGAATTTTTGATTTCAACCCATACTAAGGCTCTTTACTTGCATTGATATAATATATATTTTTCATCTGTTTTATATTTTCTATTATTTATCCATCTATTAACTTTTTATTTTTATTTTCTTTAGTTGAAATAAAAATTGTGGTTATAAAAAGTAAATAATAATATGTTGAATTATTGAGATTGAGCAGGTCAAATTGGCGGGTCATGATCCAACCCAAATTTTAGCCCATTTGAAGCCAACCCGTTTGAGCCCAAAGTAAATTTAGGTGAGTCATAACCCAACCCAATCTCTATTTCAACCCATTTTAACATTTCCAATTTTAACCCAACTCGCCCATTTGTCATCCCTATGCTTAAGTCTGTCCAATCTTATTGCAAAATAGAAGAACTGGTTTTTCAGTATAAAAGAACTTCTTCTCAGTCCTCTCTATTCCACTCCACTCTCTTTTCTCATCTCTTGAATGAGTCACATTGATTATCAGCTAGACTTTTTCCATTATTTTTCATAATAATCTTTGATCTTTCATCATCTCCATATTCTTCTTTGTTCTGCAATAGGTTCTTGACTAACAAAGTTGATACAATGGTGGTCATTACTTATACACATGATCAAGTTCGTGAAGAGGATTTACTCCATTGTAGTATCTGCAAAACCTAAATTGGATTAGTACGTTATCCAATGCAGAGTAATCCAATTGGGTTTGCAGACATTATAATGAATTAAATCCTCTTCGAGAACTTGATCATGCGCATAAGTAATCACTACCATTTTATCAACTTTGTCAGTCAAGAACCTGTTATAGAACAAAGAATAAAATGGAGAAGAATAATCAAAGATTATTCAATGCTGAAAAACAATAGAAAAAGACTAGCTGATAAAAGATGTACCTTATTCAAAAGAGAGAGAAAAGAGAGTAGAGTACAATAGAGAAGATTGAGAAGAGGTTCTTTTATACTAAAAAATCAGTACTTGAATATTGCAATCAGATTGGAAGGACATAAATATAAATATATTTAGGGGTGTCAAACGGGTCAGTTGGATTGAAATTGAAAATGTTAAAAGGGTTGAAATAGAAATTGGGTTGGGTTATGACCCGCCAAAACTTAATTAGGGCTCAATCGGGTCAATCTCAATAATTTCAACATATTATTATTTATTTTTTATAATTAAAATTTAAATTTCAACTCAAAAAATAAAAACAAAAGGTTACAAATTGATAGATAAATGATAGAAAATATAAAATAGATAGAAAATATACATTACATTAATGAAGTAAAGAGTCTTAGAATGGGTTAGAATTGGAGATTAAATTGGGCTCAATTGATCATTCTTTTGATATGAGTTAAGACTTGGATGAGTTGGGATCAAACCCAATTAAGATTATCTTGAGTCCAACGCAAAAACTTTTGGGCAGTTGGGTGGATTTACCTATATTTGGGCTCATTTTAACACCCTTAATTAATTATATTGTATGAACAACAAGTTGATCAGCATCTGCATTTAGTTCGTTGGCGCCTCAATATTGATTATTACCATGTTCATTAATGCTTCCATCGTGATCATGATCCTGTTCATCATCTTCTTCTTCTTCATTAGTAAACATGTGCTCATTACTCGAGAAAAAAGTCCATTCTTGATATACACACAAAAAAAATCATACTAATACCTTACAAATCATATTGCACATAAGTATATAGGAATTGCATTTTTCTTAATGGTAAGAAACTCACGTGCTCATCAAGAATCTTCCTGCTCTAATAAGCCTGGTCCAATTGCTGGAAGGGACTACAATCTGGATAGCAGATAATATTCATTAAAATCAACTGAACATGAATAAATTTAGCACATAATATTAATTAGCATCTTATAAGTTTCATCCGTAGTAGCATTCCACATTTGACGCAGTAAGCATCAACTACAGTATTTCAATTTACTTGTTTATGGTATTTCTCCATGTCTACTTGCACATTAAACCTGCATTTATAAGTAGAAAAATGTTTAGGTAAATAACAAATTCAAAGCTACTGAATGAAATCATGATACTCACACTTTATCAAAGATCATTGTCCTCCCATTTTGTATCTACAAAATTACTAGGCAAAAATTAGCTATATTTTTTTTGTTAGAGTACTCAATGTCATGACACAAACTGCAAGCAATGTTATCAAGATGTATGCTTGAAAGATTACAATTTACAAAGATTCAATTGAACATCGAAATAATCTAAATGCTAGAAAGATGCAGAGATAGTAAGAATCCATACGCCATCAATGAAGTGTGGACTAATCCAATCCAGGTTTTGCATACAAATCAGTGGAGGAAATCCTTTTATGAAAATTCATCATAATCAACCAAAAACAACATTCCCATTGTATGCACGATATGTTTAATTGTTACAGGACAAAAACACATAAATGATGAAAAGGAAACGAGATGCTGGAAAAATGAATGGGGAAAACTCCAGGGACGGACTAGACAAAAAGTGTAATAGAGATGGTTAATAATGAGAATTTAGAAAAAAAACAAATGGTTGGGACTTACGAAAGAGTAGACGCCTACTTCTAAAATGAATTGATATAGAAAATCCAATTTTTGATTCAGAAGAATTATGTTGGTCTTACAAGGTGTGAGTAAAATGTTTTGACTAAAGAAAAATGATGTAATTGGAAAAGTACCTTGTCACGTTGTGTGGGTACTGTTCTAATGGGTGTGACTTTTTGCTACTTTTATGACTGAGTTACTAATTTTTTGTATGGATTGTGATTTTTTTCGTAATTGTGACTTTTTTGAAATACATATTAATATTTGCTTATATTATCTTTTGTTGATTTTAAATAAAGAAATTTTTGTCAATTTTTAAATAGTTACATAAATCATACTAATTATTAATAATTTAAAATTTAAAAGATATGAAAAAAATTATGACAAGTAGATTAATTTGACTATAAAGATGTTCTCCCTCCGTTCACTATTAAATGTCAAAAATTTCTAATTTGATTTTCATTTTACTTATTATTTGGAGAAATCAAGATAGGACAATTATTTGCTACCTATTTCATCCCCCATTTACTTACAAAGTTAATGTTGAAAAATAAAGAGCTTCTTGAAATCTTCAATAATTAATTCATCCTTAGATTACCTAAGCAATAATATTTCTGTAACACCCCCTAACTTCCTTCTACCTAGTCTGGAATAGATGTGTAGAGAATGTTGAGAAAGACTGAGAAAAGCTGCTGAAGAAGGTTCACGAGGGACATTTACGACTCGTAGAATGGGTCTCGTAAAACCCCCAGATGACTTAGTAAAATTTTCTAAGTCTGAGACCTATATATGAGATGGTATATGACTCCTAAAGTGTTTCATGACTTTTAGAATGGTTTCATGGATTGATAGTCGAAATATCAACCTTTCAGTATCTTGGATTATGAGTTCGCAGATGACTCGTGGAACGGTTTACGACTCATGGAATGATTTTTGTGAAAAATTCTAGCAACTTAAATTTCAGGATCCTTAGTTTACGAGAAGTCATCTAGGACCCGTAAAATGGTCTACGGCTCGTACACGGGGTCTAGTAAACTCAGGTGAAAGTTTTTTAGAAGAGTAATTTTGTCTATTCCAGTCCCTTTTACTTTGAACCTTGGACGTTTTGGACTTAATTTAAGTCTTGAAACACAACCCTAAGCGTATTTTCCACCATTCTTCACCTTAGAGATTTCTTGAGAACATTAGAGAAGGAAAAAAGAGCAAGAGTTCTCAATTCTAACAGAAGGATTAATTGGAGTTTGATTGTTTCTTCTATCCCTAACTATGTATGGCTTACTAATGTAGAACTACCTTCTTTCACACACCTCTTTCATCTACTTGAGTCAAAATCTGTAAAAGAGTTGAGATTTGGGGAAATTTTATTAGTCTAATACTAAAATTCTTGTATTATTATGAATTCTCTTGATATTGTATAAGGTACTTGCTGCATTGCATAATTTCTATATGAAATTGAGGTGAAGTTTTGTACTTAATAGAATGAACCCTAAATTTTATGATTTTATGGAATTCTATGCACATTACAGAGTTGAGGTTGAGTTTGAGTATTTGAGTTGAGTAATTTAAGTGTGAGTGAGTATGACAAGCATGTTGCATTAGTCACAGACATTTTATATATGATTATCTTTCTTGCACTACTAAGGACTCAAATTGAGTGAGTCTAAATGATCGTTGAGTCTGAGTTGAGTTTGATGGTCTGCATTGATTGAATGAGTTGATGAGTAATTGAGATAGATTGAGACGAGATAACCCAATGAGGTTGAGTTTTGAGTTAATTGGATGAGCATTAAGGATTGAGTTTCTTAAGGAGTTGAGCATGTTTTAGTCTTGGGAGGAGTATCGAGAACTAAGCCGGGAGCTAGTAAATAACTCCTCTAACCCACAGAATAATGTTACTAGTGTAGGATAGTCATACAACCCGTTCTGGCAACTCTTGTCCCTGAAGTGGACATTTACTATGGATCCATGAGAGAGTTGATCGTCCTTCACCGTGGCACGTTTAGGATGGGTGTGGCAATGACGTCGCCTTTATTGTGCATTACCAAACTAAAGGTGATGGGATTGGATATCGGTTAAGAAAAACTCCTAAGTAACATTGATTGAGGATGGTATTTACTGAGTATTTTTTAAAAGCATGATTTACTTCAAACTTGCATGTACTGAGTCGAGCACAAGTTGTTGTGTCGAGATGAGTGAGTTGAGCCTTATTTTCTTGAGCTATTTTGCATATCAGTGTATATTCCATGTACTGACGTCCATTTGGACTTGCATCGTTTTATGATGCAGATACAGGTGATAGAGGACTTCAGCCCGTGCATCATCGAAGTCTAGATCAGTGCATTCCAAAGTTGGTGAGCCTTCTTGCATTCTGGAGGAGGCCTTTTATCTTCTTAATTTCATTGAGTACTTTATTTTCTTTGATTTGGGGTATCCATGGCCTGTCATGGCACCATTTAGATTGTTGAGTAGAGGCTTCATAGACACTGAGTAGAGGATTTGTTCAGTATTTTGTATTCCAAACTTATTCATTGGAGACTATGAGTTAGTGGAGTTTTATTTTATTCATACGATGTCTTTTTATTTGAATGATTTCTTTCATTGTCGAGTCGATGTGACGATGAGGCCAGGTGGTTCTCTTGGAGAATTATCAATTGTTCTTCAACTACCGACCACGCCAAGGGTACCCTCTCGGGACATGACAATTTCTTTTTAAAAAAAAAAAAGAAATACTCCATCTATTTCAAAATAATTGAATTATTGGGTTGTATCACACATTAAGAAATAGAAACAAAGACAAAATTTAATCATGTTTTTTCATTTTCATCCTTTTCAAACTCTAAACACTCATTTAATGCATCATTTATTTATAATACAAAATTCAAAAAGAAAAACAAGGGCAAAATTGAAAAAAATTCCCACATATCCCTTGAAAAGTGAAAAATTCCATTATTTTGAAAACTCAAAAGTCCCCCAATAATTCAATTATTTTGAAATAGAGGGGGTATTATTAAATCATGAAACAGTTACACTGTATTGATAGTATTAAATAAATTCTGGGTATTATTAAATCATGAAACAGTTACACTGTATTGATAGTATTAAATATATTAGAATTTAAATTATAACTTTAATCAGTAATTTTTATATAATTGGAGTATAATGGTAATCTCACTATACTAATCATTATTTTCTTAATAGGTATATCAAGCTAAAATTTGACATCTAATAATGAACAAAAGAATTAAAAGGTAAAGTGTTGATTATAGAAATCTACACATCCTCATTTTAATTAGAAACTTTTACTAGATCAGTTAACATCCCTATATCTTTCAATAAACAGTTCATATTAAGTTTTCGCCTTTCACATGGATTGACACTACCGACCGTCAATGTCCAAATAATTAGCGGCTATGGTTTATGCTCCGCCACATTTTAAACCGCCCACCAAATCGCACAAAAATTTCAACCAAGAGAGTTCATTTTACCCAATTAAAATCCGTAGAAACTTCTTCTTCTTCAAAGTTTCTCTGCGAAAATGTCTGGTCGTGGAAAGGAAGACAAGGGATTGTGCAAGAGAGGAGCCAAGCCGCATAGGAAGGTCCTAAGAGACAACATCCATGGCATCACTAAGCCAGCTATTCACAGGCTTACTCGTAGGGGTGGTGTGAAGAGTATCTATGGTCTAATATATAAGGAGACCCATGGAGTGCTGAAGATGTTTTTGGAGAATGTGATTCGTGATTCTGTCACCTACACGGAGCATGCCGGGAGAAAGACTGTTACTGCTATGGATGTTATTTATGCCCTCAAGAGATAGGGAAGGACTCTCTATGGGTTTGGTGGTTAGATTGTGGAATTTTGGCCTAGATCAGTTGTTAGGTGTAGTTGATATAGGTCTTAAGGAAATTTCTGTATTCTGATATCTCTGTAACCATTGTTTTAGTTCTTAAGTTCAAAATGTGGTAATTTCTCATTACATATTCAATAAACAAAGTCTAGTTTCCATAAATTACAATTGCGATCCTCCGGCTGATGATTATTGTTAATTGATTGAAATAACTTCTTGGATCATGATTGAGAAATTCAAATTGTTCCATCATTAGAATTGGAATGAGTTTACTGCATGCATTGGTAATATATATATATATATATATAAGCAGGGAAGCTAAGTGATATATTGGTATCATGGAAACATACTTAGACCTATTCATATGACAAAGTACTTGCATCCACTCGAACAGTGGGGCATGTTAGCCTTGGAGTTTCTTTGGCAGTATGGTTTTCTCTTCTCACAAGATTGCATCTTTTGTCTAAATTCTAATGCATAGCAAGCGATCTGCACAGTAGATGCAGAAGGAGAATATCTGCAAAGTTCAATAGCTATTTATTTCAAGATCTGGACATTTTTAGTTGTTTGAAACAATGTCACATTGTAGCTAGGAGACTGTACCATATTTCCTCGAAAGTAGCAGAGCTAGGATCCCTATACTGTTAGAACAAGAATGATGATAGTACCAGAAATTCTAAATAAGAACTTGTTTGGCTTAGATGCACGTAATACGTTTCATGAAGATAGTTGGAGTCTCTACCACTAGCAAATAGAAGAATAAATTATAGCTCTATATTCGGGATTCAACTAAGCCACAAAATAAGAAGCAATCAAAAATGTTGCTCTTCTATTCTTGAATCGGTGATTTCACCTTTTGATTAATGTCTCTCATGTGTTTTCTAGGGAAAGTATTTTGATTTCTTCTTGAAGTGATGTCTTTTCAAAGAAAAACAACACTATTTATTATAGGATAAAAGTTTTTTAACGTAAAAGAGTTTCATCAAGAAAAAGTTATGAATATGTTAATGAATGTTATAAATAAATACATATCTTCAAGAACCTAAAACGCAAAACTAAATGAAAAATAATTTTTCAAAATTATTTATTTCTTTTGAAACTTAAAAACTTTTATCAAACGAATTGTTTCTAAATGAATTGAAACACTAACTCTTACAATCTCCCACTGGTTTCAAGAAATTTTTATCTTTTGAAAAAATCAAAAAACAAATTGAGACATTAATCTAGCAACATGCACCAATAATTGTGTATTTTGAACTTGAATCATTAGCTAGTGAAGACTTTCTAAATCATTGACTACTTAGTGAATGAATCTTAAATTACATGGTTCATTAAATGAAATAGAAAAATACTGCACACATGTTACTATGTTCTGAAAAAAATCAAAATTCTTTGACACCTTACGGTCATGTGTCTTGAATCCTTTTAGCTAAGTGCTTTAAGATTTTCCTGCTAAAACTTATTGAAGCGACTTCCACTTTGCACTTGATGCGGTGAATTCATCAAGATTAACATTGCATACTCCGACCAAATAGTCTATGAATTTCACTAAGAGAAATTAATCTCATCCTCCTTTACAAAAAGTTGTCAATAAATCTATCAAGAGTATTCCTACACACTCCAATTGAAATCAGTTTATAGACTTATTAAAAAATATAATCTCAATCATGCACATCTACTTTTTTTTCTTTAAAGAAATCAGAATTTTATTGATGTGCTTCACAATTGTAATTTTACTTGTTATCCCTTTGAACCCAATATTACATCATTAGGTAAGGTTATCGTAAAGTACAACTAATTTACAATAGGCTTTATTCCCATCCCATTACATGTTTCCACCACAGACTCTTTGCCTAACCCTTTAGACAAAAGATTTGCTCAATAACATCTGGGCTTCACATATTGAAGCGATATTATGCCTTCTTCCAATAACCTTCTTATGTGATTGTACTTGAGATGAAATCGTCTTGATTTGCCATTGTAGCAATCAATTGAAGCCCGAAATATAGCAGCTTGATTATCACAATAGATAGTCAAAGGTGAAATTGGCTTACAACGTCAGGGAATATCCATTAATATACTCCATACCCAATCAAATTTTTCTCCAATAGAAGACATATCTATAAATTTTGACTCCATATTTGAATAAGTAATATATCTCTACTTCTTTGATTTCCAGGAGATTGCTACTCCAGCTAAAGCAAAAATCCAAGAAGCAATAGATTTAAAGTCATTCAGATCAGAATTTCAAGTAGCATCACTATAACCTTCAAGAACTGTTGGGAAGGTAGAATAATGTAAGCAAACATTAATTGTTTCCTTCAGATATCTTAAAACACGAATCAAAGTATTTCAATATTCAATTCTAGGGTTACTAGTAAACTTGCTCAAAGTTCCTATTGCATAAGCAATATCTAGCCTGGTACTATGCATGACATGCGTAAGACTCCCAACAATTTGAGAACATGTCAATTGATCAAGAACATCACAAGAATTTCGTACTAGTTTAATGCTTGGATCAAATGGTGTAGGAGCAGGTTTGTCATCAAAGTGACAAAACTTCTTCAGAACCTTCTCAATATAGCTCTACTGAGTAAGAGTCAAACCATTTGCTAATCTAATGATTTTAATGCCCAAAATCACATCATCTTCTCCAGAGTCTTTCATTTTAAATTGAGAAGTATGAAATGATTTTTTTTTTCGTTGCCTCTTTCTATATCAGTTCTAAAGATCAACATGTTATCTACATAAAGACAAATTATAACACACTAGAATTTTCTTGAAATTTACTAAATATGCAGATATCACCTCTATTGATTATATAACCATTAGAAATCATAACATTTCTAAATTTCTCATGTCATTGCTTTGAGCTTGTTTTAATCCATAAAGAGATTTATAGGCTGTTTGGATTGGCTTATTTTAAGTGCTTTTAAATCAAAATAACTTTTAAGAACTTTTGGAGTATTTGGTTAAATTAAAAAAGTGCTTACAAGCACTTGTTTTTAAGTCAAAATGATCAAAATAAAGTAAACGTCATAAGTTATAAATACTAACTTATGGCTTTTGTCTTATAAGTCAAAAGCAATAAGATCATCCAAACAGGCTCTTAAGAAGCTTACAAACTTTATATTCTTAACCAGGAATGACAAATCCTTTTGGTTGTTTTATGTAAACTCATTTATCTAGATCTTCATTCAAAAATGCAGTCTTCACATCCATTTGATGAATTACAAGGCCATGAACTGCTATTAAAGCAACTAAGTGTCAATTAGAGATCATCCGAGCTACAACTGCAAAAGTATCAAAATATTTTTCATTTGAGTAAATCCTTTAGTTACCAAGTGAGTGTTGTACTTATCTAAAGTACCCTCTGATTTTATTTTGTTTCCTAAAAGTCCATCTGGAACCAATTGGTTTACATCCAAGAGGAAGATATCATAAAATCTAGGTATTATTTGACAAGATAGTATGTATTTCATCATCAACAGCTTTATGCTAGAAAGGAACATCATGTGAAGACATTGCTTCAGCATAACTTTTAGGGTTTTTTCAATCAAATAATTTTGAAAATCAGGTCCAAAGTCTCTTGGTTTAGCAGATCTTGCACTACGTCTTCATTGACTTTCTTCCAATGGCTCAACCATTTTCCTTTTAAGACAAGATATAAAAGAAATTGCATCTTGATCCAAAAATTCCTTCTTCTTAGGAAATATATACTCAAAAAAGTTAGAATGTAATGATTCAATAATTGTGTGAGGGATTGGAGTCTTAAGATTTAAGAATCTGTAAGCCTTACTGGTTTGTAAATAACCAATAAACGCATAATCTATTCCTCTAATAGCCAATCTTAGTAGTATGTTGATTTGTAATCTAATCTGAGCTAAACCACTCCATACTTTAAAGTAATCTATATTTGGCTTTCGATTCTTCCAAAGTTCATAGGAGAAACATTATGTTTCTTCAAAGGAATACAATTCAAATATGACAAGCTGACAATAAGGCTTCAGTCCAAGATATCTAGTCATACCAAATCCATAAGGAATAGAGTTAACCATTTCTACAAAAGTTCATTTTTTTCTTTCTGCAATACCATTTTATTGTTGTATATAAGACATGGTCAATTGTTTCTCAGTGCCATTTTTTCACAAAGATCAATAAAATCTGATTTTAAATACTCTCCACCTCTATCAAATTTAATTGATTTTATCTTCAAACTCAATTTATTTTCAACTTTTGTTTTATATGTTTTAAAAGCCTCAAATGCCTCATCTTTTGTTTTCAACGAAAAAACCTATATATATCTTAAGTAATCATAATGAAAGTGATAAAATATCTCTTTCCATGACGTGATAAATAATCATCTCACAAATATCGGTATGGATATACTTTCCATAGTCTTAAAAGGCATTTTTGTTATTTTACACTTGCTACAAGTAAGACACTTAGTAGTGTGATCCCTTCCACAATCTTTAATTAATCCATTATTCACCATAAGTTAAATTGATCTATACTTCACATGGCAAAAACATTCATGCCATAAGCCTAGAGACTCCACAACATAAGTAGAAATATTTTCATTTTCAATATTGAGTTTGAACATACCATTTGTAGCATAACCTTTTCCAACAAACATGTCATTTTTAGAAAAAAATAAATTTATCTTCCTTAAAAATCATTTTAAAATCATACTTCGAAAGAAGCATACCTGACAGCAAGTTCTTTTGAATATCAGGAACATGCAACACATCCATCAATGTAACCATTTTTCCAAAAGTGAATTTCAATTCAATAGTTTCTTTTCCTACAACCTTAGCAGAGGACGAGTTTCCCATATGTAATATTTTAATTATTGTCCAACACTAATTAATTGGTAGTAAAAGTATTTCGATCACCTGATAAATGACGAGTTGCACCGGTGCCTATCCATCATTCCACTTGATCTCCATCTATAAAAGCTTCTGTGACCATTGCCACAACTTCAATCTTTTCATTATTGTTTGATTTTTCTTTCTTCTTTTCAGCTTTAAGAATTTTACAACCACGTGCTAATGGCCAATTTTATGAAAATGATAACATTCATCTAATTAGAATTAGTACGCTTAAAGTGGACATTCTTCTTTACCTTTAGTTTCTTATTATCTGGTTTCTTCTTGGTGGATTTTTCATCAATAATATGAGTTTTCATGATAGGTTCCTTCGAAGTATTATTGTCCCTATATCGTGTCTCTTGTTCAGTTTGCAAGTGTCGCAATAGTTGTTCGAGAGTCAAATCTTCCTTCTTGTGCAAGAGTTTACTTCTATACTCTTTCCAATACAGAGGAAGTTTTGAGACAATAGTACCAAAATGAAAGTTTTCATCAAGAGTAATTCCAGATTTAGCAATTTTATTAGCTATAAGTTGAAACTCTTGTACTTGTTTATAGACTTGTCATAAGCCATTTTGAACTCCATATAATTTGAAACAAGAAATTTCTTAGAACTCGCCTCTTCTGCCAAATAGCAATTAAAGATTATCCCAAATACCCTTAGTAAATTTGAACTTGATATAATATTGATCATAGTATTTATTAGACATTCATCCAAGAATATAATTCTTGCAGATAATCATCATCTTGCCACTTGACAATTTGTTCTTTCATCAAAGTAGCCTCGTCAGTTGCTATCTCAGAATCGGGAGCCTCAGGACAAGGTTTCTCAAGAACATATGCCAACTTCAATTGTCTTAAAAAGAATTCCATCTTTCCACGCCATCTAGGAAAATTTTTCCCATCTAATATTTCAAAATCTGGATTAGGCAAAGATGGAATAATATCAGATATAGATGTGGATGCCATAGAGACAACTATCTTCAAATTGTTCGAACAATAATGATGATAGTACAAGGAATTCTAAATAAGAAATTGTTTGGCTTAGAGGCACATAATACGTTTCTTGAAGATAGTTGTAGTCTCTCCTACAAGCAAACGGAAGAATAAATGACAACTCTATCTTAGCGATTCAACTAAGCCACAAAACAAGTAGCATTCAAGAATGTTGCTCTTCTATTCTGGAACGGTGATTTCACCTTTTGATTAATGTCTCTCAAGTGTTTTCAAAGGGAAAGTGTTTTGATTTCTTCTTAAAGTGATGTCTTGTCAAAGAAAAATAACACTATTTATTATGGAACAAAAGGTTTTTAACGTAAAAGAGTTTCATTAAGAAAAAGTTATAAATAGGTTCATGAATGTTATAAATAAATATATATCTTCAAGAACCTAAAACGTAAAACTAAATAAAAAATAATTTTTAAAAACTATTTATTTCTTTTGAAACTTAAAATCTTTTACCAAATGAATTGTTTTAAAATTAATTGACACACTGACTCTTACTGTTATGACTAGACATCGGACGACTTCATCAGAGCTTGAAATTGTCATTTTTTGCAAAATTTGGATCAAGCGTCACCTAAAGGGACACTACACAGTCCATGTGGCCTCCAGTGGTGTGATACGTGGCCTTGGCGTGGAGTTTCGGGCTAAGGCACATCACACTTTGACCTTACATGGGTCCTGTGACACTTCACGGACCGTGTGGAGGGCCGTGTGATGACCTTGAGCTTGGAACACCAATGTTTGGAGCAACGTAGTGGGAAACGGCCACCTTTACGGGCCATATGGCCAAGCGTATAGCTTCCGGAATGAAAATTTTTCTAAGTATAAAATCACCGTCTCGTAATGAAACACCCCTCATGTGCTTTGGGATGCTTCATAATCGTAATATCCATATATCTCAAAATATGTGCGTGATTTCAAAAATACGACTTCATATTCTTGACCGTGGGGCAAAATTGAATAGGAAGTGGGTGTAAGCTGAATTTTAGAAGACCCGTAGCAAAAAATAATTTTTGCTAATTTTACGATTTCCAACGTCTATCCATGCCCAGGGCGCGCCACTGTTTATTTTGAAGTCCGTGTTTGTTGCACATCACGCCAGGGGCGCGGACCAGTGTAACATTTTCCTTGGTTTTCTTATTTCACCCAAGGGCATTGGGGTCATAGACCCATGCCCACTTAAACGTGAAATCACCCATACTTAGCCATTTTTCAAGTCTACAACTCACAAAACCCTTTCTAAAACCTCTCTAAGATTCTATCAATTCTCTCATTCAAATCTAAGGATTTCAAGCTCAATTTTGGAACTCAAGACTCATTTCAATCTCTACGTCTACTCCAAATTCTCTTTAGAGATTCAAGGTTTAAGGTATGTGGGTCTTCATCCATAGGTCCTTCCACCCATGAAGCTCAACCTTCTCTTTTTATGAAAATTGCATGTTTTCAAGTTGCATTACCTATTGGTATCTCTTATTACGTATTATGAACATAAATTATATTGGGGTTTTATCAAGTATTGATTGATTATGCATAAATGACTATTTTGAGCTTATTCCATGAAGTGATTATGTCTGTTGAGACTATGCATGTTTTGAGCTATGAAACTATAAACTATTATGAGCTTTTGTTATGGATTTCAAGGTACCCTACATGAGGGTTTTACTACCATGTTGGTGGGTTGTTTTGCATTGAGTTTATTCAACTTGTTTTACTCATGAATTGCATGATTTTGAACAAGTATCATGAACCCACTATGTGTTTGATAAAATGACATGATAAGAATTCTCAAGTTTTTTTACATATTTTACAAGTCAAGTGACTTCATGATAATTAAGGGCTTTAAATTATGTATTGAATTCATTAAAAGTATCTATGATTTTACAAGTATCAAGTTAAGCCCTATTTCAAGAACGTTACCTCTTGTGAGCCATTCATGTTAAAGCAAGGGTTCATTTATGATTATGATCTATTCTCATATTCGTGTAGGCTCACTAGTAAAGATCAAGCATGTTTATGAGCTACTTATGTCATGTTATCATGTTTCTTACAAGTTATTCAAGTTATGACTATTTCAAGTATTCTGTGGGATTAGACCTAGCACCCATTGAGGCTTAAGATGGGGGCTCGACTCAAGGGGTCCTTGTAGAAAGTCTTTAGTCTCTTTACTATGTACCACCTAGGACTATATAATATCACTTTTATGATTTCTAGTGGATCCATCTAGTTACACCACACCTTGTCGGGGGTGACATGCCTCGATCACCTTGTCGGGGGGTGACATGCCTCGAATGATTCATGTTATCATGTATGGTTTGAAAGTGCAAGAGGGGAGAGTGAATTGAATTTTCTTCCTTTTTCTTAACTTAAGTCTATATTCGGATAGTCAACTAGTATACGAAATAGTTGACTAATTAAAGCAGCTATATAAGTATGCAAAAAAGTAAAGTGCATAAAAGGAAAATTCAACACAAGGATGTTTTCATACTGGTTCGGATTCAATGTGAATCCTAGGTATAGTCCCCTTGGGTTGCAAGGGATATCTCTTCAAGCCTTTAATGGAATGATGTTTACAAGAAATAGAACTTAAAACTAAACTCAGATTTTCTCTCTTTTTTTGTGTTTTTCTTTTTCTTTTGATACAGTCCTCTCTTTCAATTTTTTCTTCTTTTCTCTCTCTATTTCTTTCATAGTAATTAGTCTAAAGTTTACAATAATTTTCTAAGGATGAAGAGTTTTGAAGAATGACTTGAAATGCACTAGGTTTGTATACCTCATGAGATATCCCGATGCCTCCTTATATTGAAGAGATGGAATCACAAGGGATTTCATACTTGGATTGAGGAAGTGATGAATCCTCTTTCCAAGAATAAAGCCAAGGCAAAGGAAAGTAAATCTTCTTTCAATCTTCGTGATTCTTCTTAATCATGCAGACCTTTCTTGATTTGGAGAAGATCTTTGATGTGGTGTCTTCACAATTTATACGCAGCTCTCTTCTATATCTTTTTCTTTTTCTTCTTTTAATTTTCCTTGATTGACCTCATCAGATTTAGTTTTCCATAAGAATTCATTCCCTAATTTGAGTTTTCCTTTTGTCTTTGATTTGCTTTCATAAAGGTTGTTTCCTCAGATTTCCTTTTTCACTTGAGATTTTCCTATAATTAGTCAAAATAATTTTGGTACCAACATGTGTTCCTTTCTTCTTACTACTTGATTTATTGCTCTTCCAAATCAGGTATTGTTTTCCAGTTGCTTGATAGATTTTGATCCTTTTTCGCTTCCTTGATTGATCCTCAATCATAATGAAATTGATATATCTAATATTCTGATTTGTTGATTGATTCTTTTTCCAAGGATAAGGCTTTTAAGTAAAGTAGTAGCAGAATCTTCTTAGATCTTCCCAATCTTGCAGATGCTTGCTGTAGTAAAAATCTTCTCTTAATTAATTCTCTCCAATCCAAAAATGTTTGATTGATTTTCCAGATTATTTTCCTTTCTCACTTGATATTTGATTGATTCTTTTCAGTCCAAATATGCTTGATTATTTTTCCATATTTGTTTTCCTTTCTTGCTTAGTGTTAGATTAATTTCTTCCAATAATTGTGCTCTTAGAGCCTCTAGCAAGATTTCCTTGATAGATATTTCCAATTCGTGCCTTAGCTGGATTGTTTCCTATTTGATGTTTTCCTGCAATTTAGCATCAGTCAAAATATATTAACACTAACATGATTTACCTTGGCAAGTAGACTACACATTGTCGAGGGGGTAACATGTGTCGATCACCTTGTCGAGGGGGTGACATGCCTCGATCACCTTGTCAAAGGGGTGTCATGCCTTTGATTCCAAAAAGTAGCTCTCCTGGTCCATGTCAGTTAAGGTCTCTTTCCACATGTGTATTATGTATTCTGCAAGTTGAATGTTTCACAAGCATGTTTTATTACAAGCATTGATCATACATGTCATATTGAGATTATATCTATTACTTATATGTATGCATTTCGAATATGATGACTTATATCCTTGTTGCATTGCACCTGTATATTTATTACATTCAGACGTACAAATGCATACTCTTTGCCTACATGATATTACCATGTAAGGACCAGAGCTCCTTTTTTATCATTCTCCACGTGGCTAGTTTGGTACTTCGGAGAAAAGCATTGGAGAGTCCTCAAGTCCAAGGACAATATCTAAGTTACTCTTGCTATGTTAAGACTTCTTTATGTTGAACACTTGTTATCATGAGGGTGAGCCTGGGAAGTATCTTGGCCCCCGCTCCATTCTAAGTTAGAGGTGTTGTTAGATACTATGTTATGTTTCCTATGAGCTTGACTCTTTTAAGCTTTGTGATTGTCATGCCCCGGAAGGGGACCCAAGACATGGCCTGCACCCAGAGACTATTACTAGTCCCCAAGCGAACCACTTGGCCTCATCACATTCATTCATTCATAAATTCTACTAATCAGCGAAAGACATAAGGAAATAAATGGGCACATCTCATCATCTAGTCTCAAATAATAATATAATGAAAGGCTAGTAGAAAGAAATAAGCTCACAAGTTCTAATCATCGACCTCCGGCTCTAGCCTATGAAGCCTCTATCACTATTACGTGGTGCCAATGACATATCCATGGCTACCTCAATCAAAAATAAAAGCTAAGTAATTCTAACTTTAAAGCAAGATGAAAATAGGTAATGAATCCTCTGAAGTAGAGGAGGCTCACCAATCTGCTGAACATCCAAAGATCCTCAACGATGCGCCTGCTGATGACCTCTATTCTGTGCATCTACATCATAAAATGATACAGTCCAAAAAGGGGACATCAGTACTTGGAATGTACTAGTATGTAAAATAGTTGAGTGAAACCGAAATAGGTAGAACAATATAGAAATAAAAATCAACTCAATATAGAAACCAATTGATATGTCAAATGTCTATCTGAAGTAAGAATAAAGAGTAGACATGTGCAGTGGGTTTGGGACTTGAGTTTAAAGAGTGAAACTAAGTGTTCTAGTGGGTATTGGGGAATGTTTAGGATGATATAAGGGTGAAATAAGGCTAAATATAGGTAAAAACACGTATGGGAACCCTTGGGCCCAAGAACTCAAAGCCTTGGACCCAAAATAGAAAAACGCTCAAAATAAGGCACTGGGGCATCGTGCCAGTGTCGCGGAATACGCACTGAAAATTGCATTTAAATCTGGGTTAGATCCTTCTCCCCTTAATTTGGACCCCCTGAACAAGAATCCAAAGTCGAATTTTCAAATAATGAATGATTTTTGAGATATATGGAATCTAAAATTTTGGGCATTTTGAGGCACATTTTCGGACACTTTTTGGGGTCGTTACAAGTTTGACGAGTGCGAGTTGGTTTAACTCTTACTCTTTTTGTGCTCAATACTTCTCCCATAGCTCAATGCTCATAAAACAATCCATGCAATCATCTCAATCAGCCTCATGGAGGCACAATCTTTCAACCAGTCTCATAGAATCTCTAATCATCTCACCAATCAACATCTCAATCAATAGCTCAAGGCTTAGAACAATCATTAGGGAACAATCGAATAGAAAAATCAATAGAGTTCATTTGGGAAGACTCATGGTCCCTTACATACTATCAACCTATCATCATTCTTACCTCACAGTCACAATCACCATCACAATCTATATTCTCAATTAAGGCTCTAGACTCAATCCTATTCCTATTCATGCATGCTTTCAAAATTATCATGTAGGTTATGCAATATCTCAGGAAAAATATTCAATTTAAGAAACAAGTTTATTATGATCATCAACATATGAAAATACATGAAAGAAAACATAATTTTTCAAGAAAATAATCAAGATTCACGCATGTAGACTCGAGAACCTTCAACTCTCATCTAAGATCAATTATGGGGAACATGAGAGAACAATCTCCTGCTTTTAATTTAGTCTTACATACCTGGAATGAAGCTCTTCAAATCACCCATCAAGAATTCTCCTTGAATTCTCCAATCTCACGTTCTTTTTTCTTCTCTCAAGCCCTAACTTTCAAGTGTTGTGAAGAAAGACTTAGAATGGGCTTTTAGATCCTATTACTCATCAAAACAACCTAAATTGATCATGTTTTGAGTTTATGAGTGGTTGGGAAAAGTATAGAATGCCCCTCAAAAGATTTAAAATGTTGAACTTCATTGGAACAAGTCGGGAATGTGGACCTGTCGCTCACCTGTGTAATTTCAAAAATTCAGTCCCCGTCAAAAAATTGAAAAAAAATACAAGTGTAGGTCTGTGGCAGGTCCACGTCGCCGCCCCAACGTGCACCCTCACTGTCTAAGTTTTCGGATAGAAAAATTATTATCTGATCCAGTTTCCCTAAAATCGTGTTGGGACCACTTTCCCACCCAGTTGTTTACGTTGATCGCAAATTCAGTCTCAGATTTTCCATCCGAGCTTTGGAAGACATGTTATATGCACGATTTCATTCTAGGGGCAATTTAGTAATTTCACACGATGTACATCATCTCCCCCTTAGGATCATTCATTCTCGAATGATGAGTAAGGGTGGATATCAAGGCACAGATAGACTCAAAATGCATCGCAATGCTTGCATCTTTCAATCAATCTTTCGACTGCTCATTACTATCAACAATCTCTATTCAAACTCAAGAATAGACACTCAACAAGAAACAACAATCAATTTGGTCAAGGGTAAGGAAATTTACCTTCAACATTCTCATCCATTGGCACAAATAGGTGTGGATATTTTGCTTTCGTCTCTTCCTCAGCTTCCCATGTGTCCTCCTCAACGAATTGATTCTCTACAAGACTTTGATTGAGGCTATCTCTTTGCTTCTCATTCTGCAAATCTGACGATCAAGGATTTGGATTGGGATTTCTTCGTAGGTCAAACTATCCTTCACTCCGATGCTCTCCATAGAGATTATCAAGTTGAGAACTCCCAAGCATTTCTTCAACATCTACACATGGAACACCGGATGAGTACCATCTAACTCGGAAGGCAACTCTAATTCAAAGACAACCTTCACAATCCTCTTCACAATCCGATAGTGTCCTTCCCAATTCTCATGACACCTTTCATAGGTGACACTTTCAAATATACCCAATCATTCACCTCGAACTCCAAATCTCTCCTTGCATAGGTGTACGATTTCTAGCGACTTTGCACAGTTTTCAATCTTTCTCCAATGATCATAACCTTCTCCATTGCTTGAAGGAAAAGTTCGAGCCCATCAACTCCGTTTCCCCAACCTCGAACCACTCAATTGGTGACCTATATCTCCTCCCATATAAAGCTTCATAGGGAGCTATCTGAATGCTTGCATGATAATTATTGTTATATGAAAACTCAATCAAGGGTAGGTGATCATCCTAATTTCCCTTGAAATCAAGGACGCAAACCCTCAACATATCTTCCAACATCTGAAATGTATGCTCTGCCTGACCATCTCTCTATGGATGGAAGGTTGTGCTTAAATTCACTTCCATACCTAATCCATTTTGAAATGATCTCCAAAATTGGTAGGTGAATTGAGCTCCTCTGTCTGAGACAATGGAAAAGGGAACCCCATGCAACCTCACAATCTCTAGGATGTATGTCTTGGTGTACTCCTCCACAGTGTTAATTTTCTTGAATGCTAAAAAGTGAGCCGATTTAGTCATCCTATCCAAAATCACCTATATCGAATCATGTTGCTTTCGAGACTTCGGTAGACCAGTAATGAAGTCTATATTAATCATCTCCCACTTCCATTCTGAAATCTCAAAGTTCTGAGCTAATCCACACGACCTTTGGTGCTCAACTTTCACTTGCTAATAGTTTGGGAACTTAGAAACAAATTCAGCAATTTCCCGCTTCATTCCACTCCATCAATAGACTTCTCTCAAGTCGTGGTATATTTTGGTAGAGCCTGGATGAATGGAATACCTAGTGCTATGAGCTTCATCCATGATCCTATCTCGAATACCATCAACATCTGGAATGCACAATTTACTCTGGTACCTCAACACCCTATCTCCCCCTTTAGAGAAGACCCATCACTTTCTGTTTGTGGACAGCCTCCTTTAATTGGAGTAGGATAGAATCTTGGTCTTGCTTTTCTTTCACCTCTACCACCAAAGATGAGGCAAACCTGTTTCTAAACATTTACTCCTCCTTCATTGTTCTCCTCAAGTTGAACTCCCAATCTGGACAATCGATGCACTTCTTTAGCTAGCTCCTTCTTCCCTTCTTTAATATGGGTTGTGCTACCCATTGACAACCTTCTAAGAGAGGCAAAAACAATGTTAGCTTTACCTAGATGGTACAAAATGCTCATGTCGTAATCCTTGACCAACTCCAACCATCTCCTCTGTCGCAAGTTGAGCTCTTTCTGACTGAAGACATACTGTAAGCTCTTGTGGTCGGTAAACACATCCACATGCACTCCATACAAAAAGTGGCGCCAGATTTTAAGTGCAAACACCACCATTGCCAACTCAAGATCATGTGTTGGATAGTTCTTGTCATGAATCTTAAGTTGCCTGGAAACATAGGAGATTACCTTCCCCCTATGCATCAACCCACATCCCAATCTAACTCTCGAAGCATCACAATAAATTATGAAATCTTCTGTCCCATCAGGCAAGGTTAGGACTGGTGCAGTAGTCAGTCTAGTCTTTAATTCTTAGAAACTTTTCTCACACTCGTCGGACCACTGAAACTTAAACTCTTTCTGAGTCAGGTTTGTCAATGGTACGGATAAGGATGAAAATCCCTTAACAAAGTGGTGGTAGTAGCCTGCCAACCCCAAGAAACTTCTTATGTCAGTTGGAGAGGTTGGTCTAGACCAATTCTTAACTTCTTCAATCTTTTGAACATCCACTCGAATACCATCACCAGAGATAATATAGCCTAGGAAAGCCACAGATTTAAGCCAGAATTCACATTTTGAAAGTTTTGTATACAACTCACGGTCCTTAAGGGTTTCAAGGACAATTCTGAGGTCATTTGCGTGCTCCTCTTCATCTCGTGAATACACCAAGATATCGTCAATGAACACAATCACAAATATATCTAGATACTGCCTGAACACTCTATTCATCAAATCCATAAAGGTTGCAGGTGCATTCGTCAACCCAAATTACATGACAAGAACTCAAAATGGCAATATCTAGTCCTAAAGGCTATCTTTGGAATGTCACATTCCCTCACTTTCAACTGATGGTAACCAGATCGGAGGTCTATCTTTGAGAAATAGGAGGCACCCTGAAGTTGGTCAAATAAGTCATCTATCCTTGGGAGAGGATACTTGTTCTTTATGGTGACCTTGTTCAGTTGCCTAAAGTCAATACACATTCTGAGAGACCCATCTTTCTTTCGCACAAATAGGATCGGGGCACCCCGAGGAGAAACACTCGGCCTTATGAAGCCCTTCTCTAACAAATCTTTTAACTTTTCCTTCAATTTTTTTAATTCAACGGGGGCCATCCTATAAGGTGGAATTGAGATAGGCTGGGTATTAAGAAGGACATTAATCCCAAAATCAATCTTCCTATCAGGAGAGACTCCGGGCAGATCCTTAGGAAACATTTCTAGGAACTCATTCACGATCAGAACTAACTCAAGACTTGGAGACTCAACATCATAAGATTTAACTCTCACAATGTGTAGAAACACCCCTTAGCAATCATCTTTATGGCTCTAAGATATGATATAAACTTTCCTGAATTACCCTTCCATTCTAGAACCAGTTCATTCGGAAATTGGAATTTAATGATTCGGGCTCTACAATCAACAGAGGTATAACAAGCATGGATCCATTCAATGCCAAGGATCAAATCAAAATCAGCCATTTCTAACTCAATCAGATCAAGGATGATATTCCTATTATGGATGGACACCATATAAGCTCTATAGACTCTCTTAGCTCGAATAGACTTACCTACGGGATTAGAAACATCAAAAGGTTTGAGAATACTCTCAGGGGTTCTATCAAATCTACTGGCCACATAAGGACTTAAAAGATAATGTGGCACTAGGATTCATCAACACATTACAATCAATAAAAAACACTCGAATACCCATCACAACATCTGGGGAGTTCTTCTGATCATGTTGACTACCCATGGTGTACAAATGGTTTGTAGCTCCGCTTGCATGCCCTCGTAGTACCTCTCCGAGTTCCCTTAGTTGGTGAGGCTAGTGTAGAAGATTGAGCTCGGTCAGCCCACCTTGGACAATATCTCTAATAGTGACCCACCTGGCAATACTTATAACATATCACTCCCCTCATGGCATCTCTCCAAATGCAGTTTACCAAACTTACCACACTATGGCTTACCCAATAAACCTTGAGCCACACTTGCTTGGGACTAAGATCCATGGGCTTCAACATTCTGGGACCTCTGATCATTTCTGACTCTAGGTGCAGGTGCTCTAGCAAATGATGGTGTTGGAAATTGATTTCCATTCCCTTTCTTTCCAACCTGGTGGCCGGATGTTTTTGCTTTCTTACTTTTGAATTCCTTCTTGCCCTACTGCCTCTCCTCATCAGCCTATTGCACAGAAGTAATCAATCTCCCTATATCCATGTCATCACGAGCATAGCTCCCCTCCCATCTCTCTTTGGCCCTCTATTCAACCCATCAACGTACATCCCCATCCTCCCTTTCATATCAGCAACCATATTCGGAGCATAAAGGAATAATTGTATGAACTTCAGCCCATACTCCTGTATAGTTATAGAGCCTTATTTCAAGTTCTAGAACTCTCTTACCTTCACCTCTCTTTTTTCCCTTGGGAAGAAACACCCCAAGAAAGCTTCCTCAAACAAAGCCCAAGTAATCACGGGGGAATTTTCCCCTCTACCCTTCTTCCATTGGTTATAGCACAGTCTAACCACCCCCTTTTAGTTGATAACAAGCCAGTTCCACTCTGTCAGCATCAACCAAATGCATCACTTAGAACACTTTCTAAAGCTCCTCCACATAGTTCTCAAGATCTGCAGTGGATGCAGATAGTGTAAACTTAGGCGGATTCATCCTCAAGAATTCCCAGACTCTAGAAGTGTCATGGGCATCCTGTCGGGTCACTCCTTGTCTCGCAGTAGGCGCTATGACAGGCTGGCGAAGCTCAGCATTGGGGACCTCATCTTGTAGGGGCTGTACAATAGGACAGCTTATTCCATAAGCTTCTCATGTCTTTGAGGCTTAGGTGGATTGACATTCTATCTTGCGGGACGTCCTTTACCTCTGACGGCTCTTCTGGGAGGCATGATCATAATTCCGCAATGCGCAAGCATGAATTAGAATAGAACTTTCATAGAGTATAACTCCATAGCACGATTTAGAACATGAATGAAGGGAAACAATTCCTAATGTCCTCTATCCTCCTATCTATCAAGTGTTGTCGACAACACACCCATAAACAAAACTCTACTTGACACGGCTTTGTAGACTCCCTAGGATACTTAAACTCATGCCTTGATACCAAGTTTGTCACACCCCGGAGGGGACCCAAGACGTGGCCGGCACCCAGAGACTACTACTAGTCCCCAAGCGAATCACTTGGCCTCATCACATTCATTCATTCATACATTCTACTAATCAGTGGAAGACATAAGGAAATAAATGGGCATATCCCATCATGTAGTCTCAAATAATAATATAATGAAAGGCTAGTAGAAAGAAACTAGCTTACAAGTTCCAATCATCGATATCTGACTCTAGTCTATGAAGCCTCTATCACTATTCAGTGGTGCTAATGATATACCCATTGCTACATCAATCAAAAATAAAAGATAAGTGATTCTAACTCTAACGCATGATGAAAATAGGTAATGAATTTTCTGAAGTAGGGGAGGCTCACAAATCTGCTGAACGTCTAAAGATCCTCAACGATGTCTCTGTTGCTGACCTCTATCCTGTTTATCTACATCATAAAATGATGCCATACAAAAATGGGATGTCAATACTTGGAATGTGAAACGACCCCAAAAACTGCCCGAAAATGTGCCTCGGAAGTGCCCAAAATCGTAATCTCCATGTATCTCAAAATCCATGTGCTACTTCAAAAATTCGACTTCATATTCTTGTTCAGACAGAAAAATTGAGTGCGGAATGGGTCTAACCAAATCTTAGAGCAACCGTAGCAAAATTAAAATTTTCAAAGTGGACAAAATTCTAGTGTCTAGGCGCTCCCCTAGAGCGATGCGCCAGGGGCGTGGAGTGCCTCATTTTTTGGTCAATTTTTATGATCCAGTCCAAGGCTTTTGGTTTATTGTCTTAAGCCTTTCCATACATGAAAATACCTATACTTATCCTTATTTCACTCTCGTATCGTACAAGACATTCACCAATACTTTCTCAAACACTTAGACTATTGTTCCATTAAATTCAAATATCCCAAACTCTATCTGGATCTGAATAAATTCTTTCAAACTTCAAGCTCTTATTCAAATCTAAGTCAAGCTTATTAATGTCATTTAAGACCATCGTAGGTCCCTTACATCAAGCCATGTTCAAAGGAATTTTTGTTGGCTAAGTTTTGCACAAGTATTGGTAGCAGGGTCAACTTTAACGAGGCGTATCTCTTAGCACACAAAAAACTTGGTGGACAAAGACCTACCAAATTAATATCTTTGAATTATCTTTCGAACAAACTTTCTTTCACCTCATTTCGAGTTCGGATGAAAAAGTTATGCTCGTTTTCATAGAACTTGTATGTGTAGGAGTATATACAGATTTTTGCCAAATTCTGTTTCATTAATGGCATTTCATAAATTTAGTCATTTCTATTGGTTTTTTGGGGATCCCTATGCTATCTTAACACTTCCTAAAGACCTAAACCCTATTTCTAAAGATCAATTCACTCCTCCCAATTGGAATACACTCTCGAATTCTCTCAAGAGCCTCCATCAAAACCCCAATAAAAATTCAAGGAAACTCAAGAACAAGTTGTGGATTTCAAGACCCTATTCCAAACTTCAAGTTTTTCTCAACTCAATTTCAAGAAATTCAAGGTCTAAGGTATGTGGGTTTCATTTATGGGTACCTTTCACCGATGGAGTCCAACCCTTCCTTTTCATGAAAATTGCATGTTTTCAAGTATATTACTTATGGGTATTACTTGATATAAATTATGATTACAAATTATGTTGGGTTCTTAATAAAATATTTATTGGAAACACATGTCTACCTATTTCAAATTATACTATGAGATGGTTTGTCTATTGTGACTATGCATGTTTTGGGGTATTAAACTATGGACTATTATGAGATTTGATGATGGATTTCAATGTATATTGCATGATGGTATTACCAAGTGTTGGTGGGTTGTTTTACTTCAAGATTTATTGAATGTTATCACTCTTGAATTTTATGGTTTACACTAGCATTATACACCCAGCAAGTGTTTGATATAATGCCCTTCCAAGGATTCTTTAAGTTTTGATGATCCATTGGTCGATTTATGATTCAAGTAACTCTATGATGATTTTGAGCATTCTAAAGATATGTTTAATTCATGTAAATGTTGATAATATTGTAAATCCTACTAGATAGGGTTATGAACTATGTTATATATTTTACCCTCTAGTGCAAGGACAATTCTTACATGTAGGTTTATGAGCTATATTGTACACCTTACCCTCATGTATGAATCAATGTACTCATATTTGAGTTTATGCAATGTACTCATATTTGAGGTTATGCAATGTACTCATGTTTGAGGTTATGCAATGTGCTCATATGTAGGGGTTATGGCCTATGCTACCTTCTACCTTCATATGCTATTCATTATCTCACGTACTACCCATTACCTATTAGAAGGGGTTATGACTCATTCTATATTCCTCACCCTCTAATACAAGGTATTTGGATAATCTAATGATGTCACCTTATTGTGTTAAACAAGTTATGCAAGTATGGTTATTTTCAACCTGTTTTACTTCAAATATCATGCATGCATGCCATATTGCTATATACTTATTTATTGCCAAATTATGCATTTCGATTATGTGCCTATCTCTTGTTGCATTGCATCCTATATACTTAGTACATTCAAACATACTAACGCATACTCTATGCCATCACTATGTAAGAATCGGAGATCCTATTGATTCTCCTCGTGGCTAGACGGATTGTTCAAGTTAGCTTTTGGTGAGTCCTCATGTCCGAGGGCAATATTTATCCTGTTTCATGCTTATATTTAGACTACATCTTGTATATTTTGGAGTACTCATGACTATGAGGGTGAGCCTGGTTGCTTGTCTTAACCCCTGGTAAGTTCTATGTCTAGAGGTGTTGTTGGACAAGTTATATATTATGCTTGAGCTTTGACTTCAATCCCCTTATGTATGCCTCTCTTGTTGTTTTATCTTGCTTCCATGACCAAAGATGTGTGTATGATATTCTAAGAGAATCTTGGGGTCCGTTTGGGGTCCCTATTCGCCGGTCATGTCTAGGCCCTAGGCTTAGGTCGTAACAGAATGTACTGGTATGTAAAAAAGTTGAGTGAAACTGAAACAGGTAAAACAATATAGAAATAAAAACCAACTCAATATAGAAACCAATCAATATGTCAAATATCTATCTAAAGCAAGAATAAAGAGTAGACATGTGACCCATCAACCAATCAACTCATCAATCAAATCAGACTCATCTCAAAAGGACTCATCTCAACTCAACTCAACTCATCTCATATCATCTTAACTAAGAGTACTCAAGGTGGGAACTTTCTAGAGTTTCTCTTATCCAATAATAATCACTTATGAGCCAGTGATTGTACAACAATCACGCTGATATTGCCACAACCATTCTTTACTTGCTAGGTAGAGAACGAATTGAAACTATAAGGACAAGTCCAAATGGGGATAGCAGATCTATAAGTCCTTTATTTATTTCAGGGACTTCTAATCAGAGAGGACCACAACACAATATGAAGTGATGGTCCTAATCCTCACCTACACTTGGCTACATAGTTTGACGAGTGCGAGTTGGTTTAACTCTTACTCTTTCGATGCTCGGTACTTCTCCTATGACTCAATGCTCATAAAATAATCCATCCAATCAAACTATCTCAGTCCAATCATCTCAATCAGCCTCATGGAGGCACAATCTTTCAATTAGTCTCGTAAAGACTCTAATCATCTCATCAATCAATATCTCAATCAATAGCTTAAGACTTAGAACAATCATTAGGGAACAATGGAATAGACAAATCATTAGAGTTCATTTTGGAAGACTCAAGGACCCTCACATACTATCAACTTATCATCATTCTTAACTCACAATCATAATTACCATCATAATCCACATTCTCAATCAAGGCTCTAGACTAAATCCTACCCCCATTCATGCATTCTTTCAAAATTATCATGTAGGATTATGCAATATCTCAGGAAAAATATTCAATTCAAGAAACAAGTTTATGATGATCATCTACATATGAAAATGAATGAAAGAAAACATAAATTTTCAAGAAAATAATCAAGATTCACACATGTAGACTCAAGAACCTTTAACTCTCATCTAAGACCATCGATGGGGCACATGAGAGAACAATCTAATGCTTTTAGTTTAGCCTTACATACCTGGAATGAAGCTCTTCAAATCACCCGTCAAGAATTCTCCTTGAATTCTCCAATCTCACATTCTTCTTTCTTCTCTCTCAATCCCTAGCTTTAAAGTGTTGTGAAAAAGGACTTATAATGGAGTTTTAGACCTTATACACATCAAAACGACCTAAATTGATTGTGTTTTGAGTTTAGGAAGGGTTACAAAAAGTCTACAATGCCCTTCAAAAGATTTAAAATTTTGAATTTCGGTGGAACAGGTTGAAGTAACAGGTATGCGACGCGGACCTGTCGCGCACCTGTGTAATTTCGATAATTCAATCCCCGTCAAAAAATTGAAAAAAAAATATAAGTGTGGGTCCGCGACAGGTCTGCGTCACGGCCCCAACGCGTACATCAAAAAATTATTTTTTGATACAGTTGCTCTAAAATCGGGTCGAGACCACTTCCGTACCCATTGTTTCATGATGATCGCAAATACGATCTCAGATTTTCCATCCGAGCTTGGGAAGATGCAATATACACACGATTCCATTCTAAGGGCATTTTGGTAATTTCATCAGGTGTTACAGTGATTATCAAAGACTCCCCTTAGTTATGCTTCCCTTTTCTATTATATCTTGTTGATGTTATTTTTCTTCCCTGACCAAGGATGTGTGAATGATATGCTAAGAGGCTTATTTGGGGTCCCTTCGAGTTCCCAATCGTCGTGTCACGCCTAGGCCCTAGGCTTGGGTTGTGACACGTAACTTGTTATGAAATATTTTTCCAAGTATGGTGATTTGGGCACCTACACAACCTATGTAGCATCACACGGGCGGTGTGGCCCTTCTATGTGGGTGATTTTTCCGTCAGAAATTCTAAGTGTTGGGTTATGGTTTTGAACCTTCATCAAAAAGAAAATTTGTCTAAGTGAGGGTTCAAAGGCTGGTACATAGACCGTGTAGTGCCACATGACTCGCGTACCCCTCCTTGAGGTAGTGATGTGAAATTTTTCCATCTGTTTCATTAATAGCGTTTCAGTAAATTCGATTTATCCTAATGGTCTTTTGGGACTTCCTATGCTATCTAAAGACTTCCAAATGACCTAAACTCTATTTCTAACATTCAAAATTCACTCCTCACATTTTAAACTCTCTCAAACTCCTCTCAAGAACTCTTGTGGATTTCAAACATTGGAATCAAGACAAACTCAATTATTCTTCAAATTTCTCTTGGAACTTCTTCATTGGATCAAGGTACGTGGATTTTGATACTTAGTTTCTTTCAACCAAGGAGACCCAAATCTTTTCAAGAAAATTTCATGAATTTAAGCTTACTTTAAATTTGGAGCTTTGTCATTATGATTTATCAAATTCAATTAATGTATGGGTTGTATATATTTGATGATTTTAAGTTACTTTAAGCCCTACTATGATGATTTACATTGAAGTTATGAAGGTATGAACATGCATGTCCCTTTTAAAGCTTATTTTGTGCATGGGTGATTTATGTTATGATACTAAATATGGATGTAATTATGTTTTCACTCGAATTTCATATTATATTATTGATTTTAGATTCAATTGCTGTTACCCATGCTAATCGCATCTCATTCATAGCATATACATCTCATGAGCATGGAATTTATGAAATTACCGGTAGGTTAAGCTCACATATGATTTATGAAAATGCTTTCGCTGAGTTAAGCTCACGTATTACTTATGAAAATAGTGTGATCACATGAATGTCTGTTTTTATTGGCTCTTTGAGTATATTGGGTGCTTGCACCATATTGTTTAATGAATGGGCTATTCCTATGCATGAGAAACATGATATTGGATTATGATTTGACTTTTAAGCCCATGAATGAATGGTTATGAAGTATGATTGGTCTTTAAGCCTAAACATGCACTGAAATGATTTGACATGACTATTGTCTCTTTTAAAAGAATGTAAATGTATAAGTATTCTTGTGGGATGTTGACTTAACATTGATAGATTGGGGCGTCAAGGCTATTCCCAAGGGTCCTCTCCCTTTTTTCGAACTATGTGCCAGTATAGGAATGGTGACCATCTAGGAAATCGTTGGGTCATAAGGGATGGTTATTCATTTATTGATATGATACGATAATGGAAATCCTTCTAAAATGACCAGGTCGTAAGGGAGGTGGCCATCACATATGAAATGACCGGGTCATAAGGTGTGGTGTAGATTATCTTTGGCAACTGATCTTCTCCAACCGATGGGAGGTTAACATCAAGCAAATTCATGTAATAGCCGCATGGGTTTGTAATGTCGATTAAGGTCACTTCCCCATTATATATGAGAGTTATTGCACTTAATGCATCATGAATTTTATAGAATATTGTTGCATTATATTCCTTTGATTATATACTTCTTCTATATTATGTGCCCTTGTCATCTAACATTGAATGTAGGTTTGATAAGTCATATGCATTCATCCCGTATGCTTAGTATACTCAAACGTACTAACGCATACTTTTGCCTACATGATCTCACCATATAGGAACTGAGGACTATGATCATCCTCCGTACGACGTTTAGCTCGGATCTCAAGTTTTGCTTGTTTTGGTGGGTCTTATCATCCAAGGACAATCCAGAAGAAAAATAATATACCCAAAACAATTAAGCTCTTTTTATCTAGTTGAAATTAAAACCCAAAAGGTGAGCCAATCTTAGCAACTTTACAAAGAAATCAAAAAGGAGAAAACATACACAGCATGGAGTAACCACAGAACTAAGCCTGTCTATGGGTTCATTTTAATAGATATACTCATAAAATTAGAATTTAACCTTTCATATATAGGGTACCTTTTCATGAGAGTTAAAATAAATCACCTTACCTCCCCATAGCTCCGCTTGTGATGCCCAGATGTGTCCACAAAATAGAAGCACGACGTTACATTTCATTCATCAGGCTGCTATTTCATTTTGCTCTTAACTTTTGAAGCTGTCTCAATAGTTGGGTCTTGTAGTATTGGTTTATCTCTTCATCACGGTGTTAGTCCTCTGAAATGCATTCAACAACAACAACTGCATACTAGTGTCATTCCACAAGTGGGATCCGAGGAGAGTTTACATAAAATCATACCTTTACCTTGCATGAGATAGAGAGATTGCTTTCAATAAAATCTTTACCTAAAGAAAAACATATTCAAAAACAGATTTGAAAAATATGAGTAAAAGTTATAGTGAAAATAATGTATGAAACAAAATTACCAACTTAAACAAAAAAAAATTAAAAAAGAGTAAAGATGATGGATATAAAATAATCAACAGTCATAGTTCAAGTGAAGAATAAGGTACAATTGTCATGCTTAATAAAAATGTAAAACAATTTCAGAACTTAAATATCAAGGTTTCGTGATGTAGTTGGTTATCACGTCAGTCTAACATTTGAAGGTCTCTGGTAAGACTCCGGGCAAAGCCATTATTTTTTTTGTTGTTTTCAACTAGTTTCCCTTATGTGCCAAACTGAACTTAAGAAGTCAGGGTCCCCCTCTTGTTGATGAGAGGTTTCCATGTTCATAAATCAAGGTTTTGTTGCCTCTACTCTTTGGCTCAACCATACAATATTAACAATAACATACCCGGTGGAATCCCACAAGTGGGGTTTGGACTTTGGCTCAATCATGTGAACTTTAAATTATTATTTTTAAAAAAACCATTGGCTCAACATCAGAAAATTCTATAAATAAGTCTATAAATAGCAGACAAGATTTATTTTAGCTATCTAAAATATAAGAATTACTATATTTTGAAAATTCATTAAAATAGATATTGTGCTTCACATGTGCTGATTCATATCCAGATTCCCATTCCATCAGCAATTTGATCAACAGCTCCTCCATCTTCATCCATTGGAGCTGGTCCAACACTCGCAAGTCCATTTTGTTGAGCAGAAAAAATTTGGCCTCCCCCTAGTTCATAAAGTACCTGGTCAATAGGGGCAGTGCTTCCGTCTTGTTCTTGATAAATCATTGGATAATCATTCCAATAAACAAGCTTCACCCTGCAACAAATTAAAACACTTATTTGTATTAACGCCTTCCAAGTCATATCGCATCTAGTTGCATTTTGCATATTTCTTTAACAAACTTACAAATTCATCAAGAATCTTCCTTCACTAATTTCCAGGGAAGGTCGGGGTACAGAAATCTATAGAAATGAATAAATGTTAAGAGAAAAAGAACTGCAAATCCTCTTGTTCATGAAAGGGAATATAGTAATACTGTATATGTTACAAGTTTCAATCCAAGCAGCATTCCACAGCAGACACAATACATCAGCAACTGTATTTCCATTTCCATGGAGAACATAATTCACGTTATCTAGTATCTGCACATTAAACCTGCATACATACACAACATATATTCTTACATATAAACTGTGTTTGTGTATAGATAAAAATGTTTAATTGAAATATAGTACTACTCAATTCTCGAGACTTAAACAATATTAAAGACCCCTATTCTGCCATTTTGCACCTGCAATAGGAACCAGACAAAAAAGTTACAAAAACAAGTTGTTTTTTGCTTATATCAGAAGAAGATATGAGCACAGAATTCCATGCTTAAATCACATTTTATATATAGTTCTTCAAATTAACCAAGTGCATGACATATACTCTTTATCGACTCAACAATTTCCCTGATGGAAACATTAAACAACAACATATCCAGAAATCTCACAAGTGAGATCTGGGAAGGTTAGAGTGTACGCATATCCTAACAGTGTTATGGAGGTAGAGAGATTCTTTTCAATTACTTTATTAATCGAAAATGTAGTAAAGTAAAATTCATTCAAGGGTGTTTGGATTGGATTTTTTTTAAGTAGCTTATAAGTTAAAGAGCCAAAAGCCATAAGTTGTAAACCCCAACTTTTGGCTTTTGGCTTTTTGCCTTTTTTTTCTTTTTTAAACTTTTTCAACTATAGAAAACTTACCTAAACATTTATAAAATTTTAAAAGTGCTTAAAATTAAAAAAAAATCCAAACACCCACTAAAATAATTCATGATTTATCCTAAATGCAGAGTTTCAAAAGATCTTTAAGAAAAAGTCATGGTTAACAGCACACATCATGAACACCATAAAGAGATGAAATTGATAAAAGATTTGCAAGTGAAAACCTCAGAACATTCAAAAATGAAAGATAAACAGATGGAGAGAGAGAGAGAGAGAGAGATGAGAAAAATTTATACATTATCAAGTTGATCCTCGACGAATCCAATTTGGGTTTTGCAGACATTACAACGGACTAAATTTTCTTCACAAACTTGGTCATGCGTATAAGTAATCACTACCATTATATCAACTTTGTCAGTCAACAACCTGTTACAGAACAAAGAACAAAATGGAGAAGAATGATCAAAGATCATTCAGTGCTAGAAAACAATTGAAAAAGACTAGTTGATAATTAATGTACCTGAGTGAGAGAGAGAGAGAGAGAGAGAGAGAGAGAGAGAGAGAGAGAGAGAGAGAAGAGTGTAGTAGAACAGAGAGGACTAAGAAGAGGTTCTTTTATACTGAAAAATCAGTTCTTGAATCTTGCAAACATATTGCAGAGACTTAAATATAGTTAATGTGTTTCTTTTTCTTCTTTTATTCACTTCACTTATGAGAAATAGAGTTGCAATTTAAATATGTGACTCTTGTGAAGATTTCACTTATAAAAATCAGATTATAAAAATACTCATTTTAGTGTAGGTGCACCTCACACATGTTATTTTATATTTGTGGTCCAACTTACATTTAATCATAATAATTGTTTATTTGAATTCATAAATTTATAGGTGATGATTATGTAATTATGTTAATCTATGACATCATAGAAATTATAGATCTATAAGCAGGGGTAGATCTGCGGGCCGAGGGTGTTTACTCGGACCCTCTTAGTAGAATATTATTTTGTATGAATAAGGTAATGTTTTTAGTTTTATGTACTCCCTCTGTTTCAAAAAGAATAACTTAGTTTGACTCTGCACGAAGTTTAAGAAAATAAAAAAGATTTTTCAATCTTGTGGTTTTAAATCATCTATACATATAAAAGGGGATGTGCATCCTGCCTACATGGCACCACAGGAAGTGTTCACAAACCTAATTTTCCATCTTCACGCGAACAGCTGCAAATGCCACCCCGCCCCTCAAACTCTTCCACCTCAAACTCTACATACATATACACTTCTTTCAGCAGATCTCCCCATGTCCCTTTATTTATTTCTTTTAACTCATTTCGTTTCCCTTTCTGATACATTTTTTCTTTCTTTGCATCAACTGTTTCCGCCACCTCCCTTTGTTGGATTGCCTCCGTTTCGTCTTGCAGTGAACATTCAGATTATTGTACGCTCCCTTAGAAGATAACACCCTTTTTTAACATCCCCTCTTTATTCGAAGTTACATTCCACTCCTCTATCTCTTTCGCTACTTATAGGGCTCTACATTAACATATTTATCGGTCTACAATAATAAATCCACGTTTAAAACTGCAGATGGCAATAACACCTATACTAATCTCTTAAGTGTCACGAATGATACAATTATTTCTGCTCTAGCAAAGGCAGGTTATGGTGATATGGAGATTGTTGTCGGACAAATTGGCTAGCCTGCTGATGGATATGTGAGTGCACGTGAAGAAAATGCTGAAAGGTTTCATCGCAACCTTCTTCAGTATATTGCTAGGAAGGATGGTACTCCACTACACCCAAATAAAGATATAGATATGTATCTCCTTGGCTTAATAGAAAGTGTACTAAGTGGATCCACTAGTATTGCAAGGGCATAACATAGTCCTTTGGTGGCACATAGTTCAAGGAAAGAGAGCAAACCCTCCATCCATCGGTGCTAAGCCTAATCACATGGAATAATTGGAATAATCATAACTTTAATAACTTATGAGAAACATAGAATCATGACATGAATATCTCTTTAACATCTTTGACCTCTAATGGTGAGCCCAACTTCAAAACATAAGAATAGATCATCATCAAACATTACCCTTGCATTAACATCAAAGGCTCACAAGACGTATAATCTTTGAAAAAAGGGCTTAGCTTCTACTTGCATAATCATAGATAATTTCATGAATTCATAACATACTTGATAGCCCATATTCATCATCAAGTCACTTGTCTTACAAAACATATAAATAACTTGGGAATTCTTGAATTGCCATTTTATCAAACACTTGTTGGGCACATATGAGGACATGTTCAAATCATGCAAAATGCAAGAGTACAAATCATGAAATAGTGAAATCAATGCATCTTAAAATCATGTAAATCAGCCCACCAACATCATGGTAAAACTCTATCACAGGTAACATATAAATCATATCAAAACTACACAATATTCATAGATTTCATAGCTTGAATCATGTATAGTCTCAATAAACAAAGATCACTTCATAGTATAAGCTCAAAATAGATATTTATGCATAATCAATAACATTTGACAAAACCCCATCATATTTTGTTGCTCATATTACATAATAATAGATATTCATAAGAAATACATCTTGAAATCATTCAATTTCCATAAAAAGGAAGATTGGGCTTCATAATTGAAAGGAAACCATGAATGAGACCTACATACCTTAGACCTTGAATTTCTTGAAATTGAGTTAAGCAAGACTTGAAGCTTGGAATGGGGTCTTGAAATCCACAACTTGTTCTTGATTTTCCTTAAATTCTTATTGAGGTTTGGTATTGTCTCTTGGGAGAATTTGAGAGTGTATTCCAATTGGAAGGAGTGAATTTGATCTTTAGCAATGGGGTTTAGGTCTTTAGGAAGTGTTAAGATAGCATAGGAATCCCCAAAAACTAATAGAAATAACTAAATTTATGAAATTCCATTAATGAAACGAAATTTTGCAAAAACCCCATATATACCCCTACATAGACAAGTTCTAAACGGGCATAACTTCTTCATCCGAACCTTAAATAAGGTGAATCCAAGTACGTTGGAAAGATAATTCAAAGAACTTTTATTTGCTAGGTCGTAGGCCATCCAGTTCTCCGTGTGCTAAGTGATATGCCCCTTTAAATTTGACCCTCCTACTGGTACTTGTGCAAAACTTAGCCAACAGAAATTCCTTTGAACTTGGCTTGATGTAGGGGACCCAAGATGGTCTTTAACGATATTAATAAGCTTGAATTAGATTTGAACGAGAGCTTGAAGCTTGAATGAATTTCTAGAGATTCGGAATGAGTTTGGAAAACTTGAATTTGGATGAAATATTTGGCTGTGTTAGAGAGGGTTTTGGGGAATGCGTTGAATGATATGGGGTTGAAAATGACTAAGTATAGGTGTTTTTACACATAGGTAGGCTTAGGCCCAAGACCCCAAGGCCTTAGGCCAATTGGGAAAAATTGGCATCCAAAATACACCGGTCTGCGATGGGTCCGCATCGCGGAACCATCGCGCACCCTTACTATTTTGCGCAAACTTGGAAAAAATCAAAGTTTGCTATGGTTGTTCTAAAACTGGGGTTATACCCATTCCCCTCTCAATTGTGCCCCCTGATTACGAATATAAAGTTAGATTTTTTCGCACGAATTTTCATATATATGAAAATTACGATTATGGACATTTCTGAGGCATATTTTTGAGCACTTTTTGGGATCGTTTCAATATCTCCCCCTTGGGAACATTCGTCCCTGAATGTCAAAGAAATGTATATAAGAGAAGAAAGCAAGATAATTTCAGCCCACACAAGAATACTTCAACTCACTTAAACATCACTCCAAAAATCTCAACATAAGTATCAAAATCACCATGAACTTGTCAATTTAAACATGAATGCATGTAAAAGATACAAGGGCTGAAACTTAAGACTTGAAATCATAAAAAGGACTTGATTTGTTGTCATAAGCTTGAATAGAATGAAAGAGGTTTGGACATTGTTTCTCTATGCCTGCTTCGGCTCCTCGATTGGTGATTATCCAAAGGGCCTTGACAAGCACTACATTCCTATTAATCAACTTTTTCACCCATCCATCCAATATCTCCACCGGGACCTTCTCTTAAGCCAACCATCCTCCACAACACCCACAACCTCAAAGAGTTCTATAGCACTTGAGTCATCAACATATCTCCTCAACCTAGATGCGTGAAGAACTGCACGAACCATATCTATATTCATAGGCAACTCCAATTCATATGCAACCTTATCAATCCTCCTCAATACTCTATAAGGACCCACAAACCATAAACTCAATTTCCCTTCTTGCTAAACCGGACCACACCCTTCATGGGTAGGACTTCTAAGTGAACCTAATCATCAACACAAGCACACATAGCCTACCTTAGTACCTAATGACGCCATGTTCCCCTTGTGAGAAACCTCCACTTTATCATCTCTCACCAAGTTCTTCAACTCTAACAAGAAAGGGTCATAGTCTTGTCTTGCTTTCATCTCATCAACCAAGAAAGATTAAGAACCATTAGCCACCACTACACCACCATAGCCAACCCACTCTAACCAACCGATGAACCTCTCTAGTCACCTCTTTCCATCACCATCAACACATGCTAGGCTACCCATAGACACCCTACTTAAAGAATCAATCACAATATTAGCGTTACCGGGGTGATAATGCCCACTCATATCATAATCCTTAAGAAGATCTAACCACCTTCTTGTTACCCGCAATTCACACTCGTCTCATCTAGCAATCAACCTCTCATCCCCCAAGATTTGCAACACTACCCCCACATGATTCACAGTCTCTAAATAAATCAATACTTCATCACTAGAGGCCACCACAACATGTCAAGGTAGGGTTTAAGGACCCTATTCATAAGACCTATAGACATAATCGGAGCATAAGTCAACCAAAGAACTTCACCACGACTCAAGATGCTCACTCCTGGTTCAAAAAGACGTCTAGGGATATCACCTACCCTCATCCTCACTTAGGAACAAAATCGGAACCGAAGATCAATCTTAAAGAAGTGACTAACCCATTGATGTTGGTCAAATAGATCATAAATCCTAGGGAGAGGTATTTATTCTTTATGGTGATCCTTATAAGTTGCATGTACTTAATACACATTCTAAGGGAGCCATCTTTCCTCTACACGAACTACATCGGGAAGCTCACTAGGAAAGACGTCAAGGAACTCATCTATCACCGAAACAACTCAATAGAAATAACTTAGGTTCAACACCCCTAACTCTTACAAGATGATAAATCCCACCCTAGGGATCAATTGTACCTCAAGACAAGAAATGGTCTTACCTCATCACTACCACTTAAGAATGGGTTTGTTAGGTCTTACCTCGTCACTACCACTTAAGAATGGGTTTGTTAGGGAATTGTAATCTAACTCTACGGGTCCTACAATTAATGGGAACACAATATGCATATGACCAATCCATTCCAAGAATGACCTCAAAATCCACCACATCTAATTAAGGCAAAAGCAAGATTGACCTCGCCTACAACAAGGCAAGACCTAAATGCAACACGAGCACAGAACAATTTCTATAGACCTTTCTAGCAACAATAGACTTACCAATGGGGTAGACACCAATAAGTTCACATAACAATTCGGAACACACATGAAGCCCACTAGCAATAATTGGAATAATGAAGGAAATAGGATCACCCGAACCTTCCCGTGCATACACATCAAGGTCAAAGGAAACTTCAATATACTGGTAACCACGTCCACTCCTTAAGCCTCTTGATCAACATGACCACCTTTACCCTTGATGCGTTTATGAGGACAATCTGACCTCTTATGCCCCTCTTCACCACAACTGAAGCAAGCATTGGTGCCCCTTAAACATGGGCCTCTATGCATCTTACCAAACCTTGGGCACATAGCATTGGGCATCACACCACCACCACCTTTGGGAATTTGGAACTTTCCTTCAAAACAGGACCTCTTGGCCCCTCTCTCCTCCCTCTTACTACTTGAAGTCTTGGGGGCACTCACTTGTTCATTGAGTTGAGTTGTCAACTTTGTCACCGCTTTGCAAATATCCACAGTATTACAAACCTCCGCATTCAATATATCACCGTCCTGAGTATCTTGAGACATATTTTGAAACGCAATGATTAAAATAAGAAATAAACCTTATGGGACTTAACTCTATCGCACGACATAGATCAAGAAGATGGGAAACATTTCCTAAAATGCCTCATAGTCTTTCATTCATAGTCGTGGCGCGCTTCACAACCATGAATAAGACTCTAATCGATGCGGTGTGCTGGCCTCCGAGGACCATTAACAACCTAGCGCTCTGATACCATGTTTGTCACGACCCAAGCCTAGGGCCTAGACGTGACACGGTGAATGGAGAACCTGAAGGGACCCCAATCAAGCCTCTTAACATATCATTACATATCCTTGGTGACGAAAGCAATAAAACAACAATAAGAGATAGTAAAAAAGAACACACGAATAAGGGACATCTTTC
This sequence comes from Solanum clarkiae, assembly GCA_011800125.2. Lineage (NCBI taxonomy): Eukaryota > Viridiplantae > Streptophyta > Magnoliopsida > Solanales > Solanaceae > Solanum > Solanum clarkiae. The sequence continues at coordinate 6,387 of JAABOM020086360.1, read as the reverse complement.
ATATCATAAAACATTAAAAGAGTCAAAGAGAGTCAAAGCACATAGCATCATTACATACTTGTCCAACAACACCTCTATACATAGAACTTAGCGGGGTCCAAGACAAGTAACCAGGCTCACCCTCGTAGTAGCAAATGTCCAACATAAGGAGATAACAAAAGAACAAGAGTAGCATAGCTTGTGTCCCCAAACTTAAGGTCTCACCAAAGCTTATCTTCAAGATGTCAAGCCACGTGGAGGAGGATAGTCAAATAGAGCTCTGGTCTTTACATGGTAACATCATGTAGGCATAGAGTATACGTTAGTACATTTGAATGTACTAAGTATGTAGGATGCAATGCAATAAGAGATAGGCATCATAATCAAAATGCATAATTATAAGCAATAGATAAACATGATAACAATATGGCATGCATGATCAATGCTTGAAGTAAAACATGCCTATAAATCATTCAAATTGCATAGAAGATAGTACGTACGTGTGGGAAGAGACCTCAACCGACATAGAATAAGACCAAGCAAGTTACAACTTGGAATTCCGATGACTACTCTCACCGGTAAAGTGGTAGTCTACTTGCCAAGGTAAACCATACTTCAACTTATGGGAACATAACCCAATTTCATATGAAGTAACCTTCCTTATGGGACCCAATTTCGAAAAGGATTTCATTAAGAACGTCACCTTACGGGAACACGACCCAATTTTCGTAAAAACCTCTAAAGAAAGTGTATTAAGTGGATCCACTAATATTGCAAGGGTATAACATAGTCCTATAGTGGCATATAGTTCAATGAAAGAGAGCAAACCCTCCATCCATTGGTGGTAAGCATAATCCCACGGAATAATTGGAATAATCATAATTTTAATAACTTATGAGAAACATAGAATCATCACACGGGTAGCTCTTAAACATCCTTGACCTCCAATGGTGATCCAACTTCAAAACATAAGAATAGATCATCATCAAACATTACCCTTGCATTAACATCAAAAGACTCACAAGAGGTATAATCTTTGAAAAAAGGGCTTAGCATCGTATTTGCATAATCATAGATAATTTCATGAATTCATATCATACTTGATAGCCCATATTCATCATGAAGTCACTTGTCTGACAAAACATGTAAATAACTTGGGAATTCATGACTTGATATTTTATCAAACACTTGATGGGCACATACGAGGACATGTTCAAATCATGCAAAATGCAAGAGTATGGATCATGAAATAGTGAAATCAATACATTTTAAAATCATGTACATCAGCCTACCAACATCATGGTAAAACCCCATCATGGCTAACTTCTAAATCATATCAAAACTTCACAATAGTTCATAGATTTCATAGATTGAATCATTTATTGTTTCAATAGACAAAGATCACTTCATAGTATAAGTTCAAAATTGATATTTGTGCATAATCAATAATACTTGACAAAATCCCAACATATTTCATGCTCATATTACATAATAATAGATACCCATAAGAAATACATCTTGAAATCATCCAATTTTCATAAAAAGGAAGATTGGGCTTCATGGGAAGGAACCTATGAATGAAACCCACATACCTTTGACCTTGAATTTCTTGGAATTGAGTTGAGAAAGACTTGAAGTTTGGAATGGGGTCTTGAAATCCACAACTTGTTCTTGAGTTTCCTTGAATTCTTATTGGGGTTTGGTAGAGGCTCTTTGAAGAATTTGAGAATGTACTCCAATTAGGAGGGGTGAATTTGACCTTCAGGAATAGGGTTTAGGCCTTTAGGAAGTGTTAAGATGGCATAGGAATCCCCAAAAGACCAATAGAGATAACTTAATTTATGAAATGACATTAACGAAACGAAATTTGGCAAAAACCCGTATGTACCCCTGCACAGACAAGTTTTATGAAAACAGGCATAACTTCTTCATCCAAACTCTAAATAAGGTGAAACCAACTAAGTTGGAAATCTAGTTCAAAGAGCTTTAATTTGCTAGTTGTGGTCCACCCAGTTCTTTGTGTGCTAAGAGATATGCCCCTTTAAATTTGACCCTACTACCGGTACTTGTGCAAAACTTAGCCAACAGAAATTTCTTTGAACTTGGCTTGATGTAGGGGACCCAGGATGGTCTTTAACAACATAAATATGCTTGAATTAGATTTGAATGAGAGCTTGAAGCTCGAATGAATTTCTTGAGATCCGAATTGAGTTTGGGACACATGAATTTGGAAGAAATATTTGGCTAAGTGTTAGAGAGGATTTTGGGGAATGTCTTGAATGATATGGGATTGAAAATGACTATGTATAGATGTTTTTACGCATAGGAAGGATTAGGCCCAAGAACTCAAGGCCTTAGGTCGAATATGGAAAAATTGGCAGCCAAAATAAACTGGTCCGCGATGGGTCCGGATGAACCAAATTCATATCAATGGGCAACTCCAACTCATAGGCCAAATTACCAATCCTCCTCAACACTCTATAAGGACCCGCAAACCTTAGGCTCAATTTACCCTTCTTGCCAAATCATATTACATCTTTCACGGGTGAGACTTTCAAGTAAACCCAATCACCAACCTTTAACTCAAGACCTCTCCTCCTTACATCGGAATAGGACTTTTATATACTTTGGGATGCTTTCAATCTCTCCCTAATCAACCTCACCTTCTCCAAGGCTTCCATGACCAAATCTGGACCTAGCAAAGCCATTTCCCCCACTTCAAACCACCCAAGTGGTGATCTACAATACCTACCATAAAGAGTTTCAAAAAGAGTCATACCAATACTTGAATGATAACTATTCTTGTAAGCAAACTCAATGAGTGGAAGATGTTCATCCCAACTATCCTTAAACTTCAAAACACAAGCTCTAAGCATATCCTAAAGGGTTTGGATAGTTCTCTCAGCTTAGCCATCCATTTGAGGGTGAAAGGCCGTGCTAAGCTTAACCTTGGTACCAAGACATCTTTAAAAGGACCTCCAAAAGTGAGAAGTGAATTGAGCACCACGATCCGAAATGATAGACAAAGGCACCCCATGCAATCTAACCAACTTGTGAGTATACAATTTGGCATAATCTTCGGCACCATAAGTAGTTTTGACCTGTAAGAAGTGAGCCGACCTTGTCTTTCTATCCATAATAACCCAAATAGAATCATAATATTTCCTTGTCATAGGCAACCCAACCACAAAATTCATGTTAATTTCCTCCCATTTCCAAGCAGGAATCTCTATATCTTGGGCTAGGCCACCCGGCCTTTGATATTCGGTTTTTACTTGTTGGCAATTGTGACATCCGGATATGAACTTGACAATGTCTCTCTTCATACCACCCCAAAAATACACTTCCCTCAAATCTCTATACATCTTTGTAGAACCGAGGTGAATAGAATAGGAAGAATTATGAGCCTCATTTAAAATCTTCTTTCTCAAGTCACCAACTCTAGGCACGCACAATCTACCTTGGTACCTAAGGGCATCATCTCCATCTTGGGAGAAAACCTCCACTTTACCATCTTTCACCAAGGTCTTCAACTCAAGCAAGGCGGGGTCAAGATCTTGTTTTATCTTTACTCCTCGATCAAAGAAGACTTAGAACCATCAACAACCACTAAACCACCATTATCAACTTCATCCAACCTAACCCCCAATCTAGCCAACCGGTGGACCTCTCTAGCCACCTCGTTGCCACTATCATCAACATGAGATAGACTACCCATAGACACCCTACTTAGAGCATCGGCCATAATATTAGCTTTGTTGGGGTGATAATGCATACTCATATCATAATATTTAAGAAGTTCTAACTACCTTATTTGTCTCAAGTTAAGATGTTTTTCGGTGAACACATATTGGAGACTCTTATCATCGGTGAACACGTCAACATGAACCCCATACAAGTAGTGACGCCAAATTTTCAAAGCAAATACCACGACCACCAATTCAAGATCATAGGTGGGATAATTCTTCTCATGCACCTTAAGTTGTTTAGAGCCATACACTATCACCTTACCATTTTGCATTAAAACACACCCTAAACCAATTCTTGAGGCATCACAATATACAAAAAACCCCTCTAACCCTTCAGGTAGAAACAAGATAGGAGCGGGGATAAGTGTATCTTTCAAAGTTTGGAAACTCTTTTCACACTCATCTCCACACAAATTTTGCCTTCTTCGGTGTCAACTTAGTCACAGGAGAAGCAATAAAAGAGAACCCATTTACAAACCTCCGGTAATAACCCACCAAACCCAAGAAACTCCTAATATCTGAAGGAGTCAAAGGTCTAGGCCAATTTCTAATTACCTCCTTCTTCTTAAGGTCCACCTTAATGCTATCACTCGATACCACATGCCCTAGAAAAGCAACCTCTTTCAACCAAAACTCACATTTTTCATTACTAGCGTACAACCTCTCCTCCCTCAAGATCTGCAACACTACCCTCAAGTGATTCATATGCTCCTCCTCACTATGGGAATAAATCAAGATATTATCAATAAAAACCACCACAAACAAGTCAAGGTAGGGTTTAAAGACCCTATTCATTAGGTCCATAAATATGCATTAGTCAACCCGAAGGACATAACCACAAACTCAATGTGCCCATACCTAGTCGAAAAAGCCATCTTGGGAATGTTACACTCCCTCACTTTCACTTGGTGATACCCGGACCGAAGATCAATCTTAGAAAAGTGACTAGCCCCTTGAAGTTGATCAAAAAGGTCATCAGTCCTTGGTAGAGGGTGCTTGTTCTTTATGGTGACTCTATTAAGTTGCCGATAATCAATTCACATTCTAAGAGAACCATCGTTTTTCTTCACAAACAACACAAGTGCACTCCAAGGTGACTTACTAGGCCTTATAAACCCTTTTCCAACAAATTCCTCAATTGCTTCTTCAACTCCGTCGGGGCTATACGATAAGGGGGAACAGAAATGGGTTGAGTATCAGGAAGGAGGTCTATACTAAAGTCCATTTCCCTTTCGGGAAGAACACTGGGAAGCTCATCGGAAAAGACATCAAGGAACTCATTAACCATTGGAACCGACGCTATAGGAAGGACTTTGGACTCAACATCCCTAACCCTCACAAGATGATAGAGACACCCCTTAGAAATCATCTTTTGGGCTTTAAGACAAGAAATGAATCTACCCTTGACCACCACATCATAACTTTGCCACTCAAGGAAGGGTTCATTAGGAAATTCGAATTTAACCCTACGGGTTCTAAAATCAATAGAAGCATGATATGTATGCAACCAATCTATCCCAAGAATGACATCAAAATCCACTATATCTAATTCAACAAAATCACAAGGCAAGATTTTATGCAAAATGACCACGGGACAATTTCTATAGACTCTTTTTGCAACAATGGACTCACCAACGAGGGTAGACACTTCATAAGGTTCACACAACAATTCAGGGCTAACATGGAGCTTTTTGGAAACAAAAGGAGTAATAAAAGAAAAAGCGACACTCGATCTATCAAAGCATACACATCAAAATCAAAAACCTTTAACATACCGGTGATGATATCGGGCACCTCATTCACCCTTGTCTCCCTTGAAGAGCATAAAATCTATTTTTCCTTGGAGCACCCCCTTGTTGACCTCCTCTTCCCTTTGGACCTACATTTGCATCTTAGCCTTGTGGACGACCATTTCTACCTTTGTTTTGAGCACGAGCACGATCAATCACTTTATGGCCCACCTCACCACAACCATAGCAAGCATTAGTGTGCTTCAAACATGGTCCATTATGACTCCTACCACACCTTTGGCATCTAGGGTGTCATTAGCAAACCTGCTATTAGGAGCATTGGAACACCCTTGGCCTTGAAACTTGTTGTTGACACCTAATTTTGACCAACCTATAACTCATTTTAGAGTGTCATTTAATTAAAACAGATATTTTTATTTATATTCAATTTTATCCAAATATTCACATATTTTTAACATTCTTTATTGTTATTTTATTTTTTGTGTTGTATATATATTTTTCTTATAATTTATACATCTGTAACTACATACTTTCATAATAACCCCAAAAAAAGATTACATTCTTGTTTTTTATCTTAGTTAATTACAAATTATTTTTAAAGTTAATTAGTCCACAATTGAGTTAATTAATTTTGATCAAATTCAATTCATCATTATTTAAATTAATCGGACCCCGCATATTTTCTATTATTCCTTACCATCATTTTCCACTGACAATTTTCCTCCAACACTCATTATCTTTCCACACCACCTAAAACTCCACTTTCTTTTCTACATTCAACGGACAATTTTTTTTAATCTCTTCAACTAATTTTCTCCTTCACCATAAGATCAAAATCTCCATGTTTCACTCTCTAATAACTATGTTGCCTACATATACCACCAGATTAACACATTGACCAAGTGAAA
>JAABOM020086350.1:0-30067 GCA_011800125.2 Solanum clarkiae | reverse complement strand
GAATTTGGAAAATGGGCAGCCAAGGCCCATCAACTTTGAGACCCATTTAGGCCCAAGTGTAAGGGCCAAGCTGCTGCCTCACTGGCTTATTAATATGTGATATTATATGGTCAAAAATTCAAAAGAAAGTTGTCCAAGAGACTCTTTAAAGGGGGATCAAAACATCTCCTTAATTCATTTCACTTCGGAATAAATTTACAGCTTTCTTAAAGGCTCTTTTTCTCCCTTTATTTCACTTCACAAGGAAGCCTACATAACCCTCTACGGTTCTTGGAGGAAACCTGAACCTTGAAGGCTAAGGTAAGTGGAAATAACCATGTCTTTGTTATACTGACAAACAAGAAGAATATGCTAGTTATGTTTGTGCTAAAATTTTGGACAGCATGTGTCCTAAGGACTGTTGTGAACTTTTCTTGTTGTTCAAGAATATTTTCTCTTCTTGGTTGGCTGAATTATGAAGTAAGGCTTATATTTTTAACAAGGTTTAGTTGTTTGGTGATGTAACTTAGCTGTTGCACCACTTTTATAGTACACAAAACCGAGTCCTTATAGGATATCGCAATTGTGTTCTTAGTACGAACTTATGGGCTGATGGATGGAAGGCTATTGCCTCACGTCCTTCATGACTGCTTTGGTACTGTTCTAAGACTGGTTTAAGGTTTTTTCTATGTATAGATATGTTGAGGACAGTTTAGTTAAAGTTGGAATGGGTTTGGGATTGTCGACCTTAAAATGGGGCAAAGGGACGTAACGTTATGCCGCCTATTTGTATGTTGCGTAGAATTGTTATGTGTTGTGCTTTGTGAGCTATTGTAAGACTATCATGGCACTAGATCAGGCTGCACATGATATTTATATATATGAGAATGTGTATTAGAAAATACGATTAGTGGCGGAAAGGTTGAAGGAATACGCTCGGGTTTATAAATACCCACTTGCTACCCGTACATTGTGTTTTATGAGATTGGGCTGCCAAGATGTATCTAATGGATACTAATGCTAGTTTTTTCACCTACTATGTTGTAGATAAATATTTGGAAGAAGGGAAGGTTATCTCTAGGTAATAGCAAGGTCGTACAACGAGGTATGTAAGGCTACTTGATTTCATATTATTTGGCATGAAACATAGATCCCTCCTTGGCACATAAAGGCACTTAACAACTCCGACACAACTATTAACTGTCTCAACTCTTTCATATGTTCATATGCTCCCATACATAGTCACCTTTGAATTTGCATGCAGACTTCGAAACCAAGATACACGAATTCGTTCTACTAAATAAAGTTCATGTGTTGTTCTACCTCCTATGCATTTAATTATTTGTGTGATTTACTCCTTTCATTGTGGTGTTGTCTTTTTTGATTATTTTCATGTCATATGTTATATTTATAGTCCTACAGCTCTAATATTACGACCACCAGAAGAATCATCTAAAAGGTAATTGAAAGATAAAGTAAAGTATATTGCTTATTAATGGTTGGTAACCCGAGGAGTGGAAGAATCACCTGGCCAGGGTCGATCCTATCATGGGGTAGCCCAAGGGGTTAAAGGAAAAGCCTAGCTAGAGCCAATCCTGATATAGATTTAGCACTGATCAGCTGGTCATTTGTATTACTTGTTGTACATAGATTATACAGTAAAGGTAAAGTAATAAAAAGAACATAAAGTACATGATCCCACAGTATAACTAAAGGTGGTCTCTTATCCTACACTAGTGCATAGTTCCATTTGAGTTGTTACTTCATATATAGTATTTCCTACCTTACATATTCAGTACATTATCTCATACTGACGTCTCTTATGGGGGACCTGCATTTCATGTTGCAGGTACAAGTGCTAGTAGATCTCCCCAGTAGGAGTACAGGATATCCGGCTGCTGTTACCAAGCTCCAGGTTGCTTCGAAGCTTTTTGTGTGTCCAAAGCTTATATTTTTGTATTGTACAGTTAGTCGAGGCAGGACTTGTCCCAAACCTTATCAGTTACTTTTCCTTATCTAGAGGCTTTGTAGACTATATAAATTAATGTATGGTCATGTATGGTACTTTAAACATTATGGCCCCAACGGCCTAGCCATATGCTTTTCCTTTTGACTTGTTATCACTATTTATTTTCTTAAAGGCATGTCAAATGTAGAAAACCCTTATAATATGTATAGAAAGTGCGTGGATACAGGTTGGTTCTCCCGAGCCTCATCGACAATGGGTGCCAGTCCGATAGGACTTTGGATGTGACACTTATATCCTTTTGCAAGCATTTACGTTTATGATTGATAAGTCTATGGTAATTTTTTACGTTCATGTTTAGATTTTTGAAAATAATGCTTACATGCATTTGCTGCATTCATGTCGGACTGAAATCTCTATGATTACTTCTCTTATGTATGTTTCTTTAACATTTGGAGATGAATGCTCCCAAGGGGAAGATATTAAAACGCCCCCAAAAGGCCCCTTCGAAAATGTCCATAATCGTAATTTCCACGTGTCTCTAAAATTTATATGCTATATCAAAAATTCAACTTCATATTCTTGATAAGGGGGGAAAATTTAGTGGGAGATGGGTATAACCCCGATTTTAGAGGACCTGTATTGAAAACTTATTTTCGCAAAAATTCAATTTCCAGTAGCCATTCGCACCCTGACAGCGACGCGCCAAGGGTGCAGATTAATGTTGGAATTGCCTGTGCGATGGGTCTGTGTTGCAGACCAGTTTATTGTATTCCTTGGTTTTTTTATTTCAGCCCGAGGTTCTTAGAGTCATAGCCCCTTGCCTACTTATGCGTGAAAACACCTATACTTAGCCATTTTTCAACTCTATATCACTCAAGACTCTCTCAAAACCCTCTCCAAGACTTAACCAAATAATTCATCCAAATTCAAGTGTCTCAAGCTTAATTTCGAATCTTAAGAAATCCATTCAAGCTTCGACTTTCCTTCAAGTCTACATCAAGAAAACTCAAGTTTTAGGTATGTGGGTTTCATCCCTTTCACCCACGGAGCCTAATCTCTATTTTTATGAAAGTTGCATGTTTTCAAGTTGTATTATCTATGGGTATCTTTTATTATGGATTATGAGAATAAATTATGTTAGGGTTTTATGAAATGTTGATTCATTATACATGACTATCTATTTCAAGCTTGTACTATGAATGGGTTTTGTCTATTGAGACTGCATATTTTGAGCTATGAAACTATGATCTATTATGAGGTTTGATGATGGATTTCAAGGTATTCTATATGAGGGTTTTACTAAAAGTTGGTGGATTGATTTGCATTGAGTTTTCTTATATTATTACACTCTTGAATTGCATGATTTTGAACAAGCATTATACGCCCACCAAGTGTTTGATAAAATATCTTGACAGGGATTCTTAAAGTTATTGATGAGCTATTGCATGATTTATGAGACAAGCGACTTTATGATATTTTGGGCTTTCACAAATGTACTAAATTCGTGAAAATGTCTATGATGTTGTAAATGTTGGATTAAGTCCCTTTTCAAAGATTTTACCCCTTGTAGCCTTTGATGTTAATTCAAGGGTAATGCTTTGATGATCTATTCTTATATTTTAAAGTTACTCACCATTAGAGGTTAAAGATGTTTTAGAGATTCACATGTCATGTTTCCATCTTTCTTACAAATTACTATAGTATGATTATTTTGACTATTCTTGGGATTAGACATAACACTGATGGATTGGATGTGGCATGGACCATCTTCATGGATTCATATTCCTTTACTCAAACTATGTGCCAACATAGAAGTATACTTTAACCCTTTCTTTACTAGTGGATCCATTTAGTGCATTTCTTAAGAAAATCCACCCTGAAATGGGATGGGTTCTAGTAAGGGGGTTACTTCTCAAAATGAAGTGTGGTTTTCCATGGCAAGTAGACCACCTCTTTACTGATAATCTTCAGGATTCCATGTTTTAGCTCACTTGGTCTTATTCTTTTTCAGTTGAGGTCTCTTCCCACATATTTATCATATTCTATGTAAGTTGAATGATTTATAAACATATTTTACTTCAAGCATTGATCTTACATGCCATATTGAGATTATGCTTATCTATTGCCTATTACCATGCACTTTGACTACATTGGCTTATGTCTTCTTTCATTGCATCCTACATACTTAGTACATTCAAATGTACTAACGTATACTTTATGCTTACATGATATCACCATGTAGGGACCGGAGCTCCTCTTGACCATCCTCCACATGGCTAGTGAGACTATTTGAAGATAATCTTGATGATGTCCTTAAGTTCGGGGACACTAACTACTTTCTCTTGCTATCTCTAAGACTTCTTTATGTTGACCATTTGACATTATGAGAGTGAGCCCAGAAAGTGTCTTGGCGCCCGCTCCAAATTAACTTTAGAGGTATTTTTGGGATATTATGATGTATTTATGCTATAAGCTTGACTCTACATGTTTTGATGATTATCAAAGACTTCCCTTAGTCCCACTTCCCTTTTATATTATCTCTTGTTGTTGTTTATGTTGCTTCTGCAACCAAGGATGTGTGTTTGACATACTAAGAGGCTTGTTTGGGTCCCTTCGGGTTCCCATTCATCGTGTCATGTATAGTCCCTAGACTTGGATTGTCACACTAGGCTAGTGGATCCATCTATATCCCTAATGTTAATGAGTGGATGAATGTACCATCACAGAGTCTGCCTTGGCAAAGTAGCAGCTCCTTTCTCAATGTAGGAGTTATATTAGATTTCATATTGTAGCTCGCATGGTCTTTTTGTCGATTAAGGCTACTTTCCAAATATTTATGATCCAATAAGATCCTTTACATTATCCTATTCATGGTTTTGATGCATTGATCATCCATCTCTACTTATGTCCTTACTCTTTTATTATGATATGTATTTTCCTAACTACTTGTACCTTTAAGTTTATGTATTTATTGCATTGCATACCTGCATACTTAGTACATTCCAAGTTCTAGTGCATACTTTATGCCTACATTATTTCACAATGTAGGGACTAGCGGCTATCTCCTACGTTATTCACATGGTTGATTTAGCTTACTATTGAAGACCTATTGGTAAGTCCTTATGCTTCAAGGACAAAACCTACTTCTATCTACTTTATTTTTGCAGAAAACTTAAAGACAGTTATTTTGTATTTCCATTTGAGGATGAGCTAGGAACATATCTTAGTCCCTGCCTAGTCTATGAATAGAGGTACTATTGAACATATATTTATGGTTGTATGTTGTTTTTCTACTCTTGATAATGTCTTATGTTATGACCCTTAGTCCTATTTCCCTCAATTTTTATTACTTTACATTATTTAATCATTACCTATGAATGCTTGAATGAATGCTAACAAGCTTGTTTAAGGTTTTCTCAGGATCCTCATTCGTCATGTCACACCTAGGGCCTAGCTTGGATAATGAAATTAAATCTAAATGTCAGGAGTAGGGAAGACAAAAGGAAAGCTATTGTCACGACCCAGACTTAGGGCCTAGGAGTAACATAGTGAATGGGAACCCGAGCATTGCCAAAAATCTTCATAGCATCCACATACACATTATCGATTCAAAAGCGCATAATAAAGTATCAAACACATAGTTATAAGGGGAGGAAAAGTATGGATCAACCTATGAGGATGTCATAGAGATAGGGATTTGCATGGATTCATATAGAACATAGCACATAGAAACTAAGGGGCGGGTAAGTATAACTCACACTATGGGTATAGAAGGAACTTAGGACTTTCCACATTGTCATATCTCATCATAAGCAAATCATCATATCATCAACATTCAATCGATAACCATAATCATAATCTCCAAAAGCAAATAACATGACATAGAACAAATCCATAAGAAATGTACATGTGGTCCAACAATGTCTCTATGTCATAGAATAGGATGGGAGTCAAGACATGTCCCGAGCTCACCCTCAAAGTAAAAACATACGATGAAGCAACATAATAGGTTGATGGAAGGTAGCTTGTCCTTGGATGATAAGCTTCACCACAAGCAACTCTTACAATCCAAGCTAATCGTCAAGAGATGGATGAAGATCGTCTCTAAGACCTTAATGAGTAGATCATATAGGCAAAGAGTAAGCATTAGTACGTTTGAATGTTCTAAGTATGAGGGCATGGATGCATATGAACTGTAACACCTCTCATGTGCCTCAAAAAAATGCCCTATAATGTATTTCTTGAATATCTCAAAACCCGTGCATGATTTTACAAATTCAACTCCATTTTCAGTTTTAGGGGGCATAATTGTGTAGGAAAGAGGTGGTTTTCGATTTTTAGATGTTCGTAGTAAAAAAATAATTTTTTGAGTGATTCAGGGCTTAACCATAAATTATACAACCAGTCCACACGCGGACTTATCATCCTATAGTGTAAAAATGGCCTAAACTCATTCCTAGGCCAAAACAAGGAAGAAAAATTGAACTTCATGCAAAAATGAATCGATTACATATCAATTCCTCATCATGGACTTGTGGCGCTATAGCTCTAAAAGTTTCTTAAATTTCCTGTTTCACTTAGGGCAATTAGATAATAACTCAATGCCTATATATATAGGAATACATTACTTTCAGCTATTTTCAAGCCCTAGAACACTCAAAACTCTCCCAAAATTTAACCTAATTCCTCAAAATTCCCTCATCTAAATTCAAGATATCTAAAGAACATGTTCTGGATTTCAATGGCCTAATTCAAGCCCAAGTCTTCCTCGAGCTTTTCTTCAAAAAATTCCAAGTCTAAGGTATATGGGCTTCATTCATGGGGATTCGTCTACCCATAAAGCTAATCCTTCTCTTCTTGTCAAATTTCATGATTTTAAGATTTAATACTTTATGGATAAACTTTATTATGCATTATACACATGAATTGAGTTTGGAATCTTCAAGTATTGATTGATTAAGCATGAATATCTATAGAATGCTTATTCCATAAGTTGATTTATATATATTTAAGTTATGCATGATGTAAACTATATAAGCTATGAAAGATTGTGAACTTTTAAGATGGATTTCATGACATTCAAATCGGAGTTTCTTCTACAATGTTGGTGGGTTAAATTGAATAAATTCCAAATGAATATATTTTACTCCTCTCTTGTCTTATACTCTTGAATTGTGATTTTAAGTATATGAACATATACCCACCATGTTTGACTAAATTTATATGACAAGGATTCTCATGTGGATGAAAGACTATTGCATGTTTTGTAAGACTAGTATGATATGATAAATTATGGGCTCCTAAGCACGTATTGAACTCACAAAAAGTTTCTATTATTTGTAAGCAAAATGTTGAGCCCTTATACTATATTCTACCCTCTTGTAAATATATAAAGTCTACATGAAGGGTCCCAGTGAGATAAATGTTTTACCCTCATGTTAAACTAATGCTCACTTGAAAAGGGTCAAGCATATTACAAGATTTATCCTCACCTGTAATGCAATGCCTACTAGAAGGGGTTATGTTTACGAAATGTTTCACTCATGCTCACTTGTAGGGGTCAAGTATATGAATGAACTACTCATACCATGTTATTATATTTTTTTTCAAGTCATTCAAGTTATGATTAAATGTATGATTATGTCAAATATTCTATGGGACTAGACTTAGCACCAAAAGAGACTTAAAGTAGGGCCCGATCGAAGGGGTCCATATATAAAGTCTTGGTCTCTTAAGTAAGTGACACCACCGGTTCATGCTATTTTTCCTAAATGGACTTTTACTAGTAGATCCAACTAGGTCAAGTTACCCATTATGTGGGGTCAAGTTTGGTTTACCTTTGCAAGTAGACCATTCATGTTCCGTTGAGGAGGCAAACATCAGGATTCCAAGTAGTAGCTCTCTTGGTCTTATATGCTGGTTAAGGTCTTCTCCCATATATGTATGATACATTATGGATGTTTGACTACCTCCATGCATGTTCTAGCTTGAGCAATGATCATACATGTCATATTGGTCTTATATCTATTGATTATAGTTATCCATCTTGTTAATTATGGATTATATCATTGTTGCATTACACACCATATATTTAGTACATTCCAAGTACTAATGCATACTTCTTTGCCTAAATGATCTAACCATATAAGGACCAGAGCTCCTATTCATCCTCCTCCTCCACATGGCTAGCCGAATCTTTTGAAGACTACTATTGGTGAGTCCTCTACTCTGGGGAAAATATCTACTTTACTTTCATTCTATTGTTAAGACATCTATTTTGAATATTTATCTTTTGAAGGTGAACCCAAGAGATGTCTTGGCCTCCGTTCCATTTATACTAAAGGTGTTGTTGGATATGGATATTTATATATTAAGATTGAATACTATTATGTTTATGTAATTATGAAAGAATTCCCTTAGTCCCTTTATCCGCTCCTATGCTTGTTGTATGTTCGTGATGAGATAGAAGTCTCAGTCCCTAAAACATCCCCATAGCATGAGTCATACTTACTCACCCCTTAGACTTTATTTGTTATGTGATTCATGAAAATCCTCTTCCATATAACATCCCCATAGCTTGAGTCCAAAGTCACGCTTCCCTTGAAATTATTTGTTACTTGCTTGTTGTTTAATTGTACTTCCGCAACAAAGGATGTGCAAATGATATGCTAAGCGGCTTGTTTGGGTTTCCCTTGGGTTTCTCATTCACCATGTCACGTCTAGGCCCTAGGCTTTGGTGGTGACATGAACTCATTAAATATGCATCCAATGTTAGATGTCAAAGGCAAATATATGGAAAGAAGTATATACACAAGAAAGAGTAGTATATCAATATGCCATGAACTACATGATGCATGAAATGCCACTATACTTTAACATAGTGGGGATGTGACCTTAACCGACATCTAAAACCCTTGCGAGATATTACATGAATTCGCCCGATGAAAGGCTCCTATCAGATAAGAGTAGAATACTATCAAAAAGTAGTCTACGCCACACCTTACGACCTAGTCATTTCGCTGTAATGGCCACCTTTCTTATGACCCTGTCATTTCAGAAGAATTTCATAATCATATCATAACCATCCCTTAAACGGGAATTAACATATACCTATAATGACACATAGTTAAGGGACTTGGATACTGGACCCTTGGAGATAGCTCCCCTCCCACAAGTCCACTTAGAGCTAAGTCATAATCCTATGATAATACATATACGTTCTTTCAAAGAGGTATAAGTCCTTTCAACTCATTTCAATGCATATTTAATATCAAAAGCCAAACATTCTTCATAATCATGCACACTTGGGCTAAAGTGTGAAAGCATACTTCAATTCTTACTTGTATGCATAGAAATAGCTCATTCACATATATCATATTGGTGTAAACACACAAAGTTTGCTCATAGAGTCATATCATAGACTTTTTGTGATCACTTTTCATATCATAACCATACTTTCATCAAAATCGTATTCATCAACATAATTGGGTCTTAACCCACATCATAATCGTCAATAAAACTAATGCTCATATATGCATATGCCATGAATGATGAGAGTGTCATGACCTGGACCTACGTTCTAGGATGACATGGCGAATGGGAACCCGAGAGTCTCCAAAAAAAGACTCAAAGTATCCATATTCACATCATCGGCTTAAAAGCATATAAGAATAATAAACACATAGTTCTAAGGGAGGGGAGAGTAGGACTCACACTATGGGGATGTTATAGGGAAATAGATTTACATGGATTCACAAAACACATAGCACATAAAGGCTATGGGAAGGGTAAGTATGACTCACTCTATGGGTACAATTCGGGACTTAGGATCTTTCACATCATAAAATGAAATACATCATAATACTCATAATCAATCCACATAACAATATTCAATAGATAGCCATATTCGTAATAAAAACCTTTGAATACAACACTTAGCATATAAACATAAAAGAGTCTACAAGATATCCAACAATGTCAATAGTCATAAGGTAGGATAGGTGTCAAGACATCTCTCGGGATCACACTCAATGTATGTAACATAAACAAAAGCACCATAGGTAGATGAATGGTGGTTTGTCCTTAGAAGACAGGACTCATCACAACAAGTATCTCAAGATCGAAGCTAGCCATCGTATGGTGGATGAAGGTAGTCCTTGGTCCCTACATGGTTAGATCATGTAGGCTAAAGTATACGTTAGTACATTTGAATGTACTAAGCATGCAAGCATGCAACGTATATGATTTATCAAACCTGCATTTAATGTTAGATGACAAGGGAAGATAATATAAAAAGAAGTATATATCTAAGAAAAGTAGTAGAACAATATGCCATGAAATTCAAGATGTATGAAATGCAATAATGCTTATATATAGTGGGATACACTATAACCGACAAAACACTCATGCGAGCTATTACATGAATTAGTTTGATGTAGACCTTCCATCAGTAGAAGAAGATTACATGCCTGGGGTAATCTATATCACACCTTATGACCCAATCATTTCGATGGATATACACCTTCCTTACGACCTAGTCATTTCAAAAGGATTTCCAATATCATATCATATCAATGTATAACCATTCCTTATGACTTGATAATTTCGATGATGGCTACCATATATCTATGCTAGCACATAGTTCAAGGAAAGGGATAGGACAATTGGGGATAACCCTGACACCCCTAATTCATCTGTGCTAAGTCAAACATCCTACGAGAATACTTATACATATAGATGCTTTCACAAGAGGCAATAGTCTATTCAAATCCATTCAATGCACATTTGGGCTTAAAAGTCAAACATTCTTCACAATCATTCATACTTGGACTAAAAAGCCAAATCATAATTCTAGCCATACTTTTCATGCTTAGAAATAGCTCATTCACTTAACAATATAGTGCAAGCACCCAATATCCTCAAAGAGCCAATAACAATGGACATTTATGTGATTACATTCTTTTCAGAACCATACTTTTATCAAAATCATATACATAAACGTAATTGGGCTTTATCCACTTCATCATCTTCATAAGATCGGAGACTCATGAATACATATTGAGACGACCCCAAAAAGTGCCTGAAAATGTGCCTAGAAAGTGCCCGAAATCGTAATTTTCTTATATCTCAAAATCCATGCGTGATATCACAAATCTGATTTCATATTCTTGATTAGGGGAAAATTGAGGGAAAAATGGGTATAACCCCAATTTTAGAGAAACCGTATCAAAATATAAAAATCCAAAGTGAGTGATTTCCAGTGAGCTGGTGTGATGCGCCAAGCACGTGCCAGTGTGTTAATTTTGTGTAGTTTCTTTATGTCCGGTTCAAGGCTTTGTGTCTTGGGCCTAAGCCTTTCCATACGTGAAAATACCTATACTTAGACGTATTTCACCTTTATATCATACAAGACATTCCCAATACTCTCTCAAACCTTTAGACTAATATTTCTCACAATATCCAAGTGTTTAAATCTCTTCCAGATCTTAAGGATTTCATTCAAACTTCAAGTCTCCATTTCCAATCTTCATCAAGGATTCTCCAAAGCCAAGGTATGTGGGTTTCAACCATTGGGTATTTTCACCCATGGTGCCCAAGCATTTTTTTTAACCTAAAGTGCATGATATAAAATTGATTTACTCATGGGTCTTACTTATTATAAATTTCACTGCACACTATGTTGGGGTTTGATGAAATTGTGATTGTTTTAACATGTTTTGAGCTATGAATCTAAGATCTATTGTGGGATTTAATGAAGGGTTTTGATGTATATAGCATGATGGTGTTACCAAGTATTGATGGATGGTTTTACATTATATTTCCTTGCATGTTTTCACTCTTGAATTTCATGATTTTACATTAGAACTACACATCCGCCAAGTGTTTGATAATAATGTCTGGTTAGGGATTCTTGAGTTGTTGAGGGCTTATTGAATGGCTTATGAGTCAAGTGACTTTAGGATGATCAAATGAATATGGGTATGTGTTTAATTCATGAAAAATACCTATGGGGTTGCAAGTAGATTGTTGGGTTTCATGTTGTTGTGTTTTTTAGAAGATTGATTGATGCCTGAAATGTGATGGGTTGATGATCTAGATCTTTGACACCTACAGATGAGATTATATCGTAAGGTATGGAACTTTTACTGAAAAGGCTATGTCGTAATGTATAATGATTAGTAGTTCCTACCGAAAAGATTATATTATAAGGTATGGACAACCTACTGAAAAGGCCATGCGATGAGGTACAACTCATGATTCCTACCGAAAAGATCATATCATAAGGTGTGGACAATCTACCGAAAGGGGCCATACCGAAAGGTATTATGACTCATGGTTCCTACTTAAAAGATAATATCATAAAGTAGGGACAATCTACTAAAAAGGACATAATGTAATAGGATCTCTCTCACCAATAAGATCATATAGTAAGGCAAGTACAACCCCTTCTTATCAAAGAGATTATGTCGTAAGGTGAGGAAACTTAAGGACTTCTACCGATGAGGCCATGCCGTAAGGTAGAATGAACCATGACGTTTACCGAAAGGATTATATCGTAAGGTAAGAGGCATCTCATACTACCCACACAAAAGACTATGTCATAAAGTAGGGGTATCGGCAACATTCTCTAAAAAAGGCTATAGGTAAGGTGAGTGGGTAACTACTTGTCCATTCTCGAACATGTTTGTGAAATGGTTGAGCATAATTATACTCCACTTTACATTTCTTGATTATGACTAAGCAAGTTTTACTTCAAGCATTGATCATGCATGTCATATTGATATTATACTATCACTTGCCTATGCTTACGCATTTTGACTATGTTGCCTATCTCTTGTTATATTGCATCTTACATACTTAGTACATTCAAATACACTAACGCGTACTCTATGCCTACATGATATCACCATGTACGAACTGGAGCTCCTATTGATTCTTCTCCACATGGCCAGATGGATTGTTTAAGTTAGATTTTGGTGAGTCCTCATGTACAGGGACAATGTCTATCTTCTCACAAGCTTATGTTTAGACGGTATCTCGTATATTTGGATTACCCATTATCATTATCATGAGGGTGAGGCCGGGTGCTTTTCTTGGCCCCCGTTATGTTCTATATTTAGAGGTGTTGCTGGACAAATATTTAAGGATATTACAAGCTTAACTCTCTTAATGTTTTATGAAATGAAGGCTTTCCGTTAGTCCCTGTGCCCTTATTTCTACTCTTTTATTTTTGTTTAAATTGCTTCCTTGACCAAGGATTTGTAATGATATGTTAAGAGGCTTGCTTGGGGTTTCTTCGGGTTTCCCATGCGCCGTGTCACATCTTGCTCCCTTGTTTTGTTCATGACAAACTTGGTATCAGAGCACTAGGTTATTAATGGTCATCGAAGTCCAAAACACTGCGTCGATTAGAGTCTTATTCATGGTTGTGAAGCATGCCACAACTATGAATGATAGGCTATGAGGCGTCTTAGGAAATGTTTCCCTTTTTCTTACTCTATGTTATGCTATGGGGGTTAAGGTGAGGTTTTTTGCCTAATGATTATTTTTTGCTATGCTAGATCATGCCTATCCCCAGAGAAAGAAGAGCTCGTATAATCTAGGGACAACCATCCTACCCCGCACCTCAAGCTCCTCAAGGTGGAGGGGCTACCGAGGTTGAATTTTGAAATGTTATAACTATATTGGCCCATGCCATTACTAATAAAATCAACCAAGGGGCCTAAGCCCCTTATGCTCCTACTCCACCCTCTAGTGTAAAGGAATTTACAAGGCTGAACCCACCAGAGTTCCACAGGTCTAAGGTGGATGAAGACACCCAAGAATTCATGGATGAGGTGTATAAAGTGCTATCCATAATGGATGTAAGTTCGGAGGAAAAGGCAGATCTAGAGGCTTATCAACTAAAAGGTGTAGCTCAAATTTGGTTTGTGCAATGGAAGGTGGAGAAAGGGAGTCGTGACGTTATTCCTTGGGAGGAGTTCAAAGCTGCCTTCCTCAACTGGTTCTTCCCTCTTGAGTTGAGAGAGGCTAAACTGATAGAGTTCATAAACTTTAGGCAAAGTTCCATGATTGTGAGGGAATATGCATTCAAGTTCAACAAGCTTTCCAAGTATTCTCCATATTTGGTAGCTGACACTAGGTCAAGGATGAACAAGTTTATGATGGGTTTATCTTATTTGGTTAATGAATAGTGTCGTATAGCGATGCTTGTAAGACATATAGATTTGTCTCAGCTCATGACCTTTTCCGAGCAACTTGAGGGGGAGAAATGTAGGAAGAAGAGAAGTGGGGAGTCTAAGAGGGATCGATTTGAGGGTGACCAGTTTCAGGATGATTTTAAGTTTCAAGGACAAGGGTCCTCTAGTGCTCCAAATAAGAGGGTTTCCAAGGGAGGGGTATCTAACCCAAGGCTCCAAGAGAGTGGTGAGAGGGTGGCTCATCCTATATGCCCAAAATGTGGGTAGGAAATATGGTGGCACACGTTAGAGGAACACGGTACATGTTTTATCTATGGTGAGATGGGCCACAAAATTCTAGATTGTCTGTATGCATAAAACAAGGGTAATGGTGGTGATGTTGATCAAGTGGGTGCTCTAAGATGTAATCGGTTCTATGCTTTTCAAAGGAGGTAAGGACCGGATGAGGTGCCCGATGATGCTACCGGTATGTTAAGGGTTTTCTTGAATTTCATTGTGCATGCTTGACAGCTCCGGGAGTCGCTACTTCTGCCATTATTCCTTTTGTTAGTAGTAAGATTCATGTGTGTCTCGAATGGTTATGTTAGTCTATTGTGGCCAGAAAGTCTATAAGGGCTGCCCCATGTTCTTATAAAATAGAGTCTTATCTTGTGATCTTGATTGAATTTGATTTGATGGATTGGAGGTCTTGGGGTGATTTGGCTACTTTCATATCATGCTTCAATAAGTGTAGAACCCATAAGGTTGTAATATGATGGTTAAGGATAGACGATCTATTTGGCCAACTTCAATGGGTTAGTCATTTCTCTAAGATTGATCTTCTGTTCGAGTTTTGTTCCCATGTGAGGATGAGGGTAGGTGATATCCCTAGGTGTCATTTTGGGCTAAGGGTGAGAATTTTGAATTGTGGTGGAGTTATTTGGTTGACTTATGCACGGGCTATGTTTATGGGTTTCATGAATAGGGTCTTAAAACCCTACCTTGGTATGCTTGTGGTGGCCTCTAGTGATAGAGCATTGATTTATTTAGAGCTTATGGGTCATTTGGGGATAGTGTTGCAGGTCTTTGTGGGGTGAGAAGATGGTTGCTACATATGATAAGTGTGAATTGCGGGTAACAAGAAGGTGGTTAGAGCTCCTTAAGAATTGTGATTTGAGTATGCATTGTCACCATGGTAAGGCTAATATTGTGGTCGACACCTTAAGTAGGGTGTCATGGGTAGCTTAGCATATGTTGATGATGGTGGCAAAGAGGTGGCTAGGGGGGTCCAATGGTTAGTTGAATTGAGTGTTAGGGTGGAAGAGGTTGACTATGGTGGTGTAGTGGTGGCTAATGGTTCTTAATCTTCAATGGTTAAGGAGGTGAAGGCTTTGGTGAGAGATGGTAAGGTAGAGGTTTTCTCCCAAGGGGGAGATGGTGTCATTAGATACTAAGGTAGGCCATATGTGCTTGTATTGATGATTAGGTTCACTTGGAAGTCCCACCCATGGAGGGTGTGGTCCAGATTGGTAAGAAAGGGGTTGAGTTCATGGTTTGTGAGTCCTTATAGAGTGTTGAGGAGGATTAGTGAGGTTGCATACGAATGGGAATTGCCTTGGGTATGGATATGGTTCATCCGGTTCTTCGGGCATTTGGGTTGAGGAGACGTGTTGGTGACTCTAGTGCTATAGAACTCTTTGGGGTTGTGAGTGTTGTGGAGGATGGTTGGCTTAAGAGAAGGTCCTGGTGGAGATATTGAATGGAAGGGTGGAGGAGCTGACTATTAAGGATGTGGTGTTTGTTAGGCCCTTTGGAAGAATCGTCAAGTCAAAAGTGTCTCTCGAGAAGTTGCAGCGGGCATGGAGAAGAAATATTCATACCTCCTTCACTCTATTCAAGGTTATGATAACATGTCAACTCATTTTTATGATTTTAAATCCTATGTTTCAACCCCTATGTCATCTACATGCATTCATGTTTATATTGACAAGTTCATGATTTTAACGCTTATCTTGAAATTTTTGAAAATGGTGTTTAAGTGTATTGTTACATTGTTGATGGGGCTGATCTTTTCATGAATACTCTTCTGATGTACGATTCTTTGACATTCGAGGACGAATGTTCCCATGGGGGAGATATTGAAACAACCCCAAAAAGTGCCTGGAAATGTGCCTCGGAAGTACCCAAAATCGTAATTTTCATATATATCAAAATTCGTGCTTGATATCAAAAATATGACTTCAAATTCTTGATCAAGGGGAAAAATTGAGTAGACAACAGGTCTAATCCTGATTTTAGAGCAACCATATCAAAATTCAAAAATGCAAAGTGAGCGATTTTCAGTAAGCTAGCGCGCCCCAGGCGCAAAGCACCAAGGGCGCGCCAATGTGTTAATTTTGTCCAATTTCCTTGTGTCCGGTCCAAGCCTTTGGGTCTTGGGCCTAAGCCTTTACATGCATGAAAATACCTATACTTTTCCATATTTTACCTTCATAGCATACAATATATTCCCCAATACTCTCTCAAACCTTTAGACTAATATTTCTCTCAAAATCCAAGTGTCCAAATCTCTTTCGGATCTTAAGGATTTAACTCAAGCTTCAAGTCTCCATTTCCAATCTTCATCAAGGATTCTCCAAAGTCAAGGTATGTGGATTTCAACCATTCGTCCCTTTCACCTATAGTGCCCAAGCTTCCCTTTTACCTAAATTGCATGATTTAAAATTATTTACTTATGGGTCTTACTTACTATAAATTTCACTGCACATTATGTTGGGGTTTGATGAAATTGTGATTGTTTTAGCATGTTTTGAGCTATGAATCTAAGATCTATTATGAGATTTGAAGAGTGGTTTTGATGTGTATTTCATGATTGTATTACCCAGTATTGGTGGGTGGTTTTACATTGGATTTCCTTGCATGTTTTCACTCTTGAATTGCATAGTTTTACACTAGCATTACACACCCGCCAAGTGTTTGATAAAATGTCCGGTTATGGATTCTTGAGTTATTGAAGGCTTATTGCATGACTTATGAGTCTAGTGGCTTTAGGATGATGAAATGAATATGGGTATGTGCTGAATTCATGAAATGTACCTCTGGGATTGCAAGTAGTTTGTTGGGTTTAATGTTGTTGTTTTCTTCAAAAGATTGAGAAGCCCTTTCTTGATGCTTGAAATGTGATGGGTCGATGAGCTAGATCTTTGACTCTACCGAAAAGATTATATCGTAAGGTATGGACCTTCTACCGGAAAGGCTATGCCATAATGTAGAATGATTAGTAATTCCTACCAAAATATTATATTGTAAAGTATGGACAAACTACTGAAAAGGCCATGCCATAAGGTACAACTTATTATTTCTACTGAAAACATCATATTGTAAGGTGTGGAAAATCTATAAAAA
Organism: Solanum clarkiae; assembly: GCA_011800125.2. Classification (NCBI taxonomy): domain Eukaryota; kingdom Viridiplantae; phylum Streptophyta; class Magnoliopsida; order Solanales; family Solanaceae; genus Solanum; species Solanum clarkiae. The sequence goes on along the minus strand of JAABOM020086350.1, from coordinate 12,535 downwards.
GGGGCCATGCCATAAGGTATTATGACTCGTGGTTCCTACTTAAAAGATTATATCATAAGGTAGGGACAACTACCTAAAAGGACATATCGTAAGGTAGGATCTCTCTCACTGATAAGATTATATCATAAGGCAAGTACACCCCCTTCTTACCGAAGAGATTATGTCATAAGGTAAGGATACTTAAGGACTTCTACCGATGAGGCCATTCCGTAAGGTAGAATAAACCATTACTCTTACAGAAAGGATTGTATCTTTAGGTAAGAGGCATCTCATACTACCTACCCAAAAGACTATGTCGTAAAGTAGGGTATCAGCAACACTCTCCAAAAAAGGCTATATGTAAGGTGAGTGGGTAACTACTTGGAAATTGTCAAGCATGTCTGTTTAAAGGTTGAGCATACCTATATTCCACATTGAGTTTACAAGAATGTTTTACTTCAAGCATTGATCATGTATACCATATTGATATTATACTATCACATGCCTATGCTTATGCATTTTGACTATGTTGTCCATCTCTTGTTGCATTGTATCCTACATACATACTACATTCAAACATACTAACATATACTCTATGCATACATGATATCCCCATGTAGGAACCGGAGCTCCTATGGATTCTCCTCCACGTGGCTAGATGGATTGTTCAAGTTAGCTTTTGGTGAGTCCTAATGTCCGGGGTTAATTTCTATCTTCTCTCATGCTTATGTTTAGACTGTATCTTGTATATTTGGATTACCTAATTTCATTATCATTAGGGTGAGCCGGGTGCATGTCTTGGCTGCTGCTAAGTTCTATGTTCAGAGTTGTTGTTGAAAAAATATGTAAGGATGTTATAAGCTTGACTCTCTTGATGTTTTATGAAATGAAGGTTTTACCTTAGTCCTTATGCCCTTATTTCTACCCTTTTGTTTTTGTTTAAATTGCTTCCATGACCAAGGATGTGTAATCATATGTTAAGAGGCTTGCTTGGGGTTCTTTCGGGTTTCCCATGCGCCGTGTCACATCTAGGCCCTAGTTTGGGTCCTGACACATATGCCATGAATTATATGTGAATAGCAATGGTTAATGTAGATTCAATCTGAAATCAAAAATTCAATATGAAACTGAAGTAAATCCATGAGTAAAATCCATATTCAAATCATAATTTTGATTACCAATGCTTAGATCAAACTTTAAAAGGACAACGCATATTCAAATCTTCATCATACTAATGTAATTCAACAAGTTAGGGCTTAAATCAATTTAAAATCAACAATAAAGCATAGCCCACACTTCAATTAAATTTAATAAACAATAATCTTAAAAACCAATATTTAAAGTATGCAAAATTTCATGGAATTCAAATAAAAAGAGTTTGGATCTTCTTGGTTGAAAGGGACCAAGAATCAATCCTGCATACCTTAGCTAATAGATAAGATTTAAGAAGAAATTTGATAAAGAAAGAGTTTCCCTTGATTCCCAAGCTTATTCTTCACAAGAGTTCTTTGAGAAAAGTTCTTAGGAGAGAGTTCAATATTATTCTAAGTGTAAGAATGAACATGAATGAGTGAAATAGAATATAGGATAGTTGAATGTCTTTAGATAGAATATAAAGTCACAAAAGACCCTCAGTTGAAACCATAATTATGAAAAAGTCATTAATAAAATGAGTAGAAAAAAACTGCCACAGTCCGTATAGAACGGTATACGGCCCAACATAAAGCATACGGTTTGTATACTTGCTCCGTGATCCCACACTTACAAAAATTTCCACTAACGAAGGTCCGATATGGTAATCCCATTCTTAGAAAATTCAACTTAGGAACCCATATAGATGACTTTACTTTCCGTACCAAGGCATATGGACCATATGCCTCCTCCGTATACCTTCATTTGGAAAAATTCTTCACAACAAAGTTCTGAGGAAGTGATTTAATAGTTAGAAAATTTTCACTCTGACACCTATACGGAGGGCCTCATAGACCATAAAGGACTATATGGTCCGCGAGAGGGTCCATCTGAAATGCTTTGTCTAAAAAATATGGATTTTCAAGGTCAAGGCTACCGTATGGTCCACACACGGACTGTGTCAAATCCTTGTGTGGTATACCTTAGTCTTAAGCTTTCACATTAAGGCCAACACCTCCCACATATAGCCAAGGGCTACTTCAAGGAGACTCCACACAGCCCGTATACCCTCACACAGACCATGAAGGCTTCCATGAAGTGTCACCTTGGTCCAAAACTTTCCAGAAGCAAATTTCCAAGCTCTATTAAGGTCATACAAAGTCGGGGTCCTTACATCATCTCCCTGTTGGGAATATTCATCCTTGAATGTCTAATACAAGGCTTGAAAAGCTTGACTTAGAACATGAACATCAAAACATAAGATAAAATTCAAATTTTATCACTTGAAAATCATAAAGGCATTAAAACCTATATCAAAATGTATTCAAATCGTTCAAAACATTATAAAAATCATTTTGGTGCCCATATATGCATGTCATGCCATGAAACTCAAGAGTGAAACTATTAGGACCATATGGAAAAAGAAGTACCTAATAAATAAGGCTTGAGTAGATTGGAAAAATATGTGGATATCATTTCACCAAGTCCAACTCTGCCTCCCATATTGCACTCTCCACATGTTGATTCCTTCAAAACACCTTAACCGAAGCCACATCCTTGTTACGAAGTCGCTTCACTTGCTTATCCAAAATCATAATCAGAACTTCCTCATAAGATAAGTTCTCATAAACCTCAACACCTTCCAAAGGCACGATAGTACTAGGATCACCGGCCAACTTCCTCAATATAGACACATGAAAAATCGGGTAAATAGAACTCTAATCCAGCGATAAATATAGCTTATAACACACATTCTGAATCAGATCAATGATCTCATAAGGACCTATGTACCGGAGATTCAACGTGCCTTTCTTCTCAAAACACATTACACCCTTTATGGGTGAGACCTTCACATACACCCAATCACCAACATGACACTCAAGATTCCTCTTCCAAGCATTTGAATAGGACTTTTGGTGACTTTGAGTCGTCTTCAACCTCTCTCTAATCAACTTCACCTTCTACATAGCCTTTAATACCAAATTCGAGCCAATCAAAGTCATCTCTCCAAACTTAAACCACCCCACGAGAAATCTACATCTCCTACCATACAAAGCGTCAAATGGTTCCATACCAATACTATCATGAAAGCTATTATTATAAGCAAACTTAATGAGTGGGAGATGATCATCCCTATTACCTTTGAATTTCAACACAAAAGCCCTCAACATATCCTCCAATGTTTGAATTGTCCTGTCGGCTTGTCTATAAATTTGAGGATGAAAAGCAATACTCAACCTCACCTTAGTACCAAGTTCTCTTTGAAACAACCTCCAAAAGTGAGAAGTAAATTAGGTGCCATGATCCGATATGATAGACCTAGGCATACCATGCAAACTCACCAACTCTTGGATGTACAACCTTGGATAATCTTCAGCAATAAAGGTTGTCTTCGGTAGAAAATGAGCCGACTTAGTCATCTGGTCAACAAAAACCCAAATTGAATAAAATTTGTTTCTGGTGCGAGGTAAACTAACCACGAAATGCATGTCCACATCTTCCCACTTTCAAGTGGGAATCTCAATATCTGAGTCAAACCACCAGGCCTTCGGTGCTCTACCTTCACTTGTTGACAATTAGGACTTTGATAGAAACTTGTCTATATCCTTCATCATACAATGCCCCCAATACACGTCCCTCAAATCCCGATACATCTTAGTAGATCCCGGGTGAATAGAATAATGAGAGTTTATGGGCTTCACTCATAAGCACCCTCCTAAGATCATCCTCATCTGGAACACACAACCGATTTTGATACGAAGCACACCATCTCCCCCTTGGTAGAAGACCTCTATCTTCTTTTTGGCAAAAAACTTCTTCAACTCAACCAATGATGGATCGAGAGCTTGCTTATCCTTAACATTAACTACCACAGAAGTTCGGCCCCATTCTAAACATGAATACCACCATTATTAAGTCATCCAACCTAATACCCAATCTAGCCAAACAGTGAACATCTCTTTCTAGCTTTTTCTTCCCTTTATTAACATGAGCCACACTTACCATAGATAGCCTACTAAGAGCATCAGATGTAACATTTTCCTTGCTGGGATGATATTGCATACTAATGTCATTGTTCTTAAGGAGTTCCAACCATTTTCTTTGCCTCAAATTAAGATCCCTTTGAGTGAACACATATTTCAAACTCCTGCGATCGGTGAAACATCAGCATGTACCCCATACAAATAGTGTCTCTAAATCTTCAAGGCAAACACCTTTGTCGCTAACTCAAGATCATGAGTTGGGTAAGTACACTCATGAACATTAAATTTCCTCGACACATAAGCTATCACCTTACCATGTTGCATAACTACACAACCCAAACCAATTGGAGAAGTGTTAAAATATACCAAAAACCCATCTATGCCATCTAGTAAAGTCAAAATAGGAGCCAATGTAAGCCAATCTTTCAAAGTCTAAGAACTCTTCTCACACTCATCCTACTATATAAACTTGGCATTCTTTTGAGCTAACTTGGTCGATCGAGATGCAATAGATGAGAAACCTTCGGCAAACCTTCTATAATAACCAGCCAAACTAAGAAAACATTGAATATCAAAGGATTCAATAGTCTAGGACATTTCTTCACGGCCTCAGCCTTCTTTAGGTCAATCTAAATACCATCACCGGACATAACGTGACCAAGAAAAGCTACCTCACCTAACCAAAACTCACATTTGCTAAACTTAGCATACAACTTCTTCTCCCTCAGAGTCAAAAGAACTAACCTCAAATGATCTATATGCTCTCTCTCACATCGAGAATAGATAAGGATATCATCGATGAAGACAACCACAAAACTATCAAGGAATGGCTTGAACACCCGATTTATACGATCTATAAACACGGTCGAAGCATTAGTCAACCCAAATGACATTACCACAAATTTAAAATGTCCATACCTAGTCTGAAAAACTGTCTTGGGAATATCTCACTCCCTAACCTTTAACTCATGATAACCAAAATGGAGGTCAATCCTTGAGAAATAGGTAACCTCTTGAAGTTGATCAAATAAGTTATCGATCCTTGGCAATGGATACTTATTCTGGATTGTTACCTCATTCAATTGTCTATAATCAATGCACATTTGAGGAGATCCATCTTTCTTTCTTATAATAACACCGGAGCAGCCCATAGAGATATACTTGGACTAATAAAGCCTTTCTCTAACAAATCCTTCAATTAATCTTTCATCTCCTTCAACTCAATAGGTGCCATATGATAAGGAGGAATCGAGATAGGTTGAGTATCCAAGAGAAGATCTATGCCAAAGTCTATTTCCCTTTCAGAAGAAATATCGAGCATGTCTTCGAGAAACACATTGGCAATTCATTCACCACCAGGACTGATCAAGAGTAGATAACTCGAACTCCACATCATTGACCCTCACAATATGATAGAAACACCCCTTCGAGATCATCTTTTGGGGTCATAAGGTAGGAAATAAACCAATTTCTAATAGAGGAGTCACTACCCTTCCATTCAAGAATGGGCTCATCCAAAAATTGGAACTTGAATTTCTCGGTTCTATAATTCATGGAGGTGTATAAAGGATGCAACCAGTCCATCCTGGGAATCACATAAAAATCAAACATCTCAAGTTCCACAAGATCACCCGGGAAGACCTTATGCAAAGAAAATATAGGGCAACCTTGATAAACTTTATAAGCAACAACGGATTCACTCAATACACTGATAAAAGCTCCCTCAAGATTAAGAACTCAAAGCAAACTTAACAGCCAATAGAGAAGTCACAAAAGATAAATTTGCTCCCTGATCAAGCAGAGCATAAGTATCAAAATTAAAGACTTTTAACATTCCTGTCATAACATCTGGAGCCTCCTTAACTTCCTAGCGAGCATGTAAAGCATAGAACCCATTGTTTCTTGGGGTAACACCTTGGGGAGCTCTTTGTTGGCGTTGACCACCTTGAGTCACTTGACCTTTACCCTTCCAAAGCAAGCTTAGGACAATCAGCAACCTTGTGGTTCTTATCACCACATCCATAGCACACATCCAAGTCCTTCTAAAAAGCACCCAAGTGATTCTTCCCATATGTCACACCGAGAAAACCATGGCCCACCACCAACTGGTGCCTTGGGAGGAGGTACCCTAGAATTAGCAACCCGAGCATTAGAACCTTAGCCCTGTTGAATGTGACCATAACCACCACTGTTGGAGTTGGAGAACCCACCATCATAATGGGCCCTCTTAGGAGCATGCACCCTCTTCTCCATGAGTTTTTATCTTTCAATTTGTTTAGCATATACCATGAGCCTAGAGATGACCTTATCCAAATAAGCATAGTTATACAACATTCTTTCACAACCAAGTCAAGGATCCTAGAAATAAACTTGAGCATTCTTGCACGAGGGTCAACCACTAGCATAGGAGCACACTTGGAGAGCTTTGTGAACTTGAGGGCATAGTCCCTCACACTCATACCACCCTTTTTGAAGTTGGTAAACTCTGTCATCTTGGCTTCCCTAAGTTCAAGTGGGAAGAAATGATCCAGAAATACAAACTTAAACTCTTCCCAATTAACAGCATTACCACAAACCCTCTCCCATCAAGCATTAGTGTACCACACTTGAGCCACATCTTTCAATCGATAAGCGGCAAACTCAGCTTTCTCCTCAAAAGTGACCCCCATAACAGTCAACACCTTAGTGAGCTCATCAATGAACTCTTGAGCATCCTCCCCAACCATTAACCCATAGATCTCCAGAGGATTCATCCGGGTGAAATCTCTCACTTTAGAAGCCTGAGTAGGATCCTATTAAGATTAGCCTGCCTAATATGAGTAGTCACCACCTAGGCAAGCATAGCAAAGGTTATACGGAATTCACCATTAGAGATAGGCCCTTGTAGATCTTGCCCCTTATTAGCCTGGGCCAGTCTTGGTAGGAGAGCTCATCGTGGAGGCATCTTTTATAATGAATAAAGGATACCATCAGTATAAGGAAACCAAACATACGGTCTAAAGAACTTAAGACATGAAGAAGTGAGGCAATCCCTACAACGCCATTATAGCCTCCCACTCATAGGCAGGGTGTACCTCACACCCATAAATAAGACTACTCAACACGGCATGTTGGACTCATAGGATAATTTACTAACCTAGAGCTCTAATACCAAGCATGTCATGGCCCAGACCTCGGTTTTAGGAGTGACATGATAAATGGGAACCTGATAGTCCCCAAACAAGCCTCAAAATATCCATATTCACATCATCAGTTTGGATGCATATATGAATAGTAAACACATTGTTCTAAGGGATGGGAGAGTAGGACTCACGCTATGGGGATGTCATAGGGAAAGGGATTTACATGGATTCTCATAACACATAGCACATAAAGACTAAGGGGTGCATAAGTATGACTCACTCTATAGAGGCAATTCAGAACTTAAGATCTTTCACATCATAATATGAACACATCATAATACTCATAATCAATCTATATAACGATATCCAATAGATAGCCATATCCATAATCAAAATCTCCAAATACAATACTTAGCATATAAATGTAAAAGAGTCTTTAAGATATCCAACAATGCCTTTAGTCATCTGATACAACGGCGGCCAAGTCATGTCTCATGCTCACCCTTAAAGTAGATAACATAAACAAAAGCACATAGGTAGAGAAATAGTGGTTTGTCCTTCGAAGATAGGACTCACTATAACAAGTATCTCAATATCCAAGATGGCCATCATACCATAGCTGAGGGTATCCCTCAGTCCCTACATGGTTAGATCATGTAGGAAAAGGTATACGCTAGTACGTTGAAATGTACTAAGTATGCGGGCATACAATGGATATGACTTATCAAACATGCATTCAATGTTAGATGACATGGCATATAATATAGAAAGAAGTACATATCCAAGAAAAGTAGTACAACAATATGCCCTGAAATTCATGTTGCATGAAATGCAACAGAACTCATATATAGTGAGGATGGAATATAACCGACAAATCAAACTCACGCGAGCTATTACATGAATTGGTTTGATGTAGACCTCCCATCAGTAGAAGAAGATTACTTGCCAAGGGTAATCTACATCACACCTACGATTCAGTCATTTCGGTTGATGGACACCTTCGCTATGACCTCATAATTTCAGAAGGATTTTCTATATCATATCATATCAATGTGTAACCATTCCTTACGACTCGATCATTTCAGTTAATGTCTACCATATACCTAAGTTGCCAAATAGTTTAAGAAGAGGGAGAGGACCCTTGGGGATAGCCCTGATGCCCCTAATCTATCAGTGTTAAGTCAAATATCCCATGAGAGTACATATACATATACATGCTTTCAACAGAGGCAATAGTCATTTCAAATTATTTCATTGCACATTTAGGCTTAAAAGCCAAAAATTCTTGGACTAAAAAGCCAAATCACAATTTAATCTATACTTTTCATAAATAGGAATAGCTCATTCACTTAACAAATGGTGCAAGCATCCAATATGCTCAAAGACCCAATAACAATAGACATTTATGTGATATCATTCTTATCAGATTCATACTTTTATCAAAATCATTACATAACATAATTAAGCTTAACGCACTTTAATAATCTACATAAAATCAAATGCTCATGAATGCATGAATAGCAATGCGCAATATAGATTCAATCTAAAATCAATAATCTAATATGAAATTCAAATAAATCCACGAGTAAAATCCACATTCAAATCATAATATTGATTACTCATGCTTAGATCAAACTTTAAAGGGACAATGCATATCCAAATCTTCATAATACTAATGTAATTCAATATATTAGGGCTCAAATCAAATTAAAATGAAAAATAAAGCATAGCCCACACTTCAACAAAATTTAATGAACAATAATCTTCAAAACTCATATCTAAAGTAAGAAAAATTTCATGAAATTCAAGTGAAATGAGTTTGGATCATATTGGTAGAAAGTAACCAACAATCAATCCCACATACCTTAGCTGATAAAAAAGATTCAAGAAGAAATTTGATGAAGAAAGAGCCTTCCCTTGATTCTCAAGCTTAGTCTTCACAAGAGTTCTTTAAGAGAGTTCTTAAGAGAGCGTTTAATGTAAGATTGAAATTGAATGAGGGAAATAGAGTATAGGTCATTTGAATTCTTTAGGTAGCATAGAAAGTCACAAAAGATCCTTAGGAGAAATCATAATTACGAAAACACCATTAATGAATGAGTAGGAAAAATCTATTTGTAGGGTCCGTATGGAGGGGTATAAGGCCCGTGATGAAGTATATTGTCTATATACTTGCTCCATGATCTAACACTTAGAAAACTTTCTACTGATGAAGGTCCGAGATGATAATTCCATACTTTGAAAAATTCAACATAGCCACTAATACGAATGGCTTCATGGTTCGTACGAAGGCATATGGACCGTATGCCTCCTCAGTATACCTTCACTTAGAAAAGTTCTTCACGACAAAGTTCCAAGATGGCAATCCAATACTCAGAAAATTTTTAATCCAACACCTATACGGAGGGCCTCATGGACTAAGAAGGACTATAAGGTCCGTGCGAGGGTCCATGTGAAATGCCTTGACTAAAAAATATGGATTTTAAAGGCCAAGGCTACCATACGATCCACCACACGGACCGTGAAACCTCACATAGATCATGTGGAGTCCATGTGTGGAATGCCTTAGTCTTAAACTTTCACATTAAGCCAACACTTCCCACATGAAAGGACCCCAAAAAGTGCTTAACAATGTGTCTCGAAAGTTCCTGAAATTATAATTTTCATATATCTCAAAATCCATGCGTGATATCAAAAATCCAACTTCATATTCTTGATCAGGGGGCAAAATTAAGTGGGAAATGGGTCTAACCCTGGTTTTAGAGCGACGAAATTACAATTTCAATTTTCCAAAAATACAATTTCCAATAAGGGTTCGCGCCCCTAGCATGACGCGGCATGGGTGCGCCCCTGTGCTATTTTTGCACAGTTGTTTTTGTTACTCGATCCAAGGCTTTTAGGTCTTGGACCTAAGTCTTCTCAAATGTGAAAATACTTATACTTAGCCATATTTCAACACTATATCATACAAGATATTCTCCAATACTCTCTCAAATACTTTGACAAATATTTCACTCAAAATCCAAGTGCCAAAACTCATTCCGGATCTTAGGGATTTCATTCAAGTTTCAAGTCTCCATTCCAATCTTCATCAAGGAATTCTCTAGAGTTAAGGTACGTGGGTTTCAACCATTGGGTCCTTTCACCCATGGTGTCCAACCATCCTTTTTATATAAATCTCATGTTTTTAAGTTGATTTTACTTATGAGTCTTCTATTATGAATTTCACTATAATCTAGGTGTGGGTTTCAAGAGAGTGTGACTGTTTTAGCATATTTTGAGTGATGAATTTCTAGTATCTATTCTGAGATTTCATGAAGGGTTTCAATGTGTATCGCATGAGGATATTACGAATTATTATTGGGTTGATTTAATTCAAATTTTCTTGCATGATTTCACTCTTGAATTGCATGATTTTACACTAGCATTACACACCCACCAAGTGTTTGATAAAATATCCGGATTAGGGTTCTTGAATTGTTGATGACCTATTGCACGGCCTATGAGATAAGTGACTTTATAATGATGAAAGTAATATATGAACGTATTTATTTCATGGAAATTAGCTATAGTGTTGCAAGAGACCAACCATAGATGAGGGGTATATACCTCTTCTACCTTGTCGGGTGGTGGCAATCATATACTACCATAGATAAGGGGTATATACCTCATCCACCTTGTCTGGTGGTGGAAATCCCAAACTACCATTGATGAGGGATACATACCTTATTCATCTTCTCGGGTGGTGGCAATCCTATACTACCATAGATGAGAGATAGATACCTTATCCATCTTCCAAGCGGGTGGCATGTCATGGATTCCATGTACTGTGTTGCTTGGTCTATGATGACGATCTCTTTCTTCAAATGTAATACATCCTATATAAGCATGTTTTAATTCAAGCACCATTCATATTTGTCATATTGTTATTATGTTATCCATTGCCTATACTATTGCCTTTGGCCTATGTTGTGCATCTCTTGTTGCATTGCATCCTACATACTTAGCACATTCAAACATACTAACACATGCACTACGCCTAATGATGTTAGCATGTAGGAAGCAGAGCTCTAATTGATCATCCTCGTCCACCACGTGGATAGTACAATTACTCTCAAAGCAAGTTGGTGAGTCCTCTCCTCTCAAGACATACTTCTCTTGATTTATGCTATGTATTGACTCTTCTTATTTTTGAAACTTATGACTATGAGGGTGAGCCCAGAGATTATCTTGGGCCACGCTCCTATCTATGTATTAGAGGTGTTTTTGGAACCATAAGATGTATTAACGCTATATTATTGGCTTGTTATGTTTCAATGATATCAAGGATGTCCTTTAGCCCCGTATTCTCTTTTTACTATCTCTTATTGTTGTTTTATTGCTTCCACGACCAAGGATGTGTAATGATGTGCTAAAAGGCTTGATTGGGGTCCCTTCAGGTTCCCCATTCATCGTATCATGTCTAGGCCTTACGGTTGGGTCGTGAAAAACTTGGTATCAGAGCACTAGCATAACACCCCACACCTTCCAATACCAGTACAATGCAAATGAAACATGATATGGTTTGGTCAAATTAGCACCCGTTTTTAAAAGTGCTCGAATTTCATGTTATAGGGGGATATGTGCATCTAACGCTTAACAGGGTCAAGTGTATACATGTTTTGTGTCAAATTGCGGAGATCATGGCCTTAAATGAAGTAAGAGAATTGAGGTGCTTGTAGGACTTAAGAAGCTAGCAGGTGAGTCACCTACTTGCTTAGTTTAAATTTTCTAGCTAAACGGAGACGAGGCTCGACGTCGAATTAGTCCAAATCTGATTATCAATAAGGTCCATGTTAAGGGTGTAAATTTGGCCCATGTTTTAGCATCACCCATGTACTATATTTTCCTTACAAGAAGGATATTAAAAAGGGCCCAAAGACACCACAACCCACTTGGATATTTGGGCCCAAAAACTAAGTAAGACAAATTGGGAAAATGGGCAGCCCAAGCCCATCAACTTGGAGACCCATTTAGGACCAAGTGAAAGGGAAACGAAGCTGCATCACCAACTTGATAATGTAAGGCTAAAGTAGACTTAGTAAGTTGCCTAAATACCCCTTTATAAATGGCTCAAAACATCTCCCACAAGTCATTGTTAACTTGACCAGCAAAAAAATCAGATTGTCTCCAAGTTTTCTCTCAATGTCTCTTGACTTTGTAAAGAAGATAAAAGGAACTTCTAGGGTTATTCGAGAAGCCATATACCTTGAGGGTAGTGGTAAGTAAGCTTACACATGTGTTTAGTATGGTTTTCTTATGAAAAACAAGAAGTATATG
>JAABOM020086334.1:0-30071 GCA_011800125.2 Solanum clarkiae | reverse complement strand
TTGAATGATTTCAGGCTGATGTATGTCACGCTTATCAATTACTGAAGAAAGGTGGTGTCAAAGATGAGAACATCATTATATTCATGTACGATGATATTGCTAACAATACTATGAATCCTAGACCTGGGGTCATCATCAATAATCCACATGGACAAGATGTCTACAAAGGTATTCCTAAGGTTAGTCTATTTTTTTCTCTTTTCAATCAAGTTTGTGATGATGATCAACAACAACAACAACAACAACAATAATATACCCAATAAAATTTCACAAGTGGGGTCTGGAGAGGGTATAATGTACGCAAACCTTACCACTACCATAGAAATAGAGAGGCTATTTCCATTGAACCATCATCTCAAAACTCGTAAGCAGAAAGAACTAGATATGACAAAAGGAATGACAATATGTAAATAAGATAAAACTAACACATAATACGCCAGATAATGTGAACACCTGGTAAAAAAACACCTAACCCTACCATTAGCCTGCTACTCTAATTCGTGGCCTCCACTTCTTTCTATTTAAATTCATGTCCTCAGTGAGATCAAGTTCCATCATATCTTGTCTAATCACCTCCCCCCAGTACTTCTTCAGTCTACCTCTACCCCTCTGAGTATCTCCCAAAACTAACCTCTCGCACCTCCTAATAGGAGCATCGATACTCCTTCTTTGCACATGTTCAAACCATTACAGTCTTGCTTCTCTCATTTTTTTGGCCACCGACTCCACCAAGAAAGGGCTCAACACAGATCCTTGGTGGAGTCTCATCTCAACAGGAAAATACTCTGAGTCTCCTCCCACTTTTCTTACCCGAGTTTTGTGATGATCATCAACGTATGAAATTACATATAATAGATATAGTTTTCAAGAAAATAATCAAGAATCATGTATATAGACTCATTACACTCTTAACTCCTATATTACCATCAGTGGGGGCACATGGGAGAACAATCTCATGCCTTAGTTTAGCCTTACATGCCTGTTGTGAAGCTTTTGACAATCAATCCTCAAGAACTCTCCTCAAACTCCTCAAATTTACGCTCTTTTTCTCTTTTCTTTAGCCTTAGTCTTTTTCAAGAACTTAAAATGGCTTAGGAATGGGGTTTAAAATTCTTTTTACACTCAAAATGACCCATTTAGATCATGTTTTGAGTTTAGGAGGGGTTGAAAAAGTCTGGATCACAAAAAATTGAAAAAAAGTTCACCTCGACTATAGGGGTCTGCGACGCGCACTTGGCACAATTTCGATATTTTTCACTAAAAATTCTCCGAACGAGTTTTCTAATCCCGTAGAAAATTTTGAGAATAAAACTAAGTGTTGGTCCGCTGCAGGTGCGCATCGCACACGTGTCGTGCACCTTCACTAGAATTTGTTTTTGCATCAGAAATTTTTTTTTTGATCTGGTTGCTCTAAAAATTAACTGAGACTAATTACCCACTCAATTTTTCATGTTGATAGCATATCTAGCCTCGAATTTTCTATCGGAGCATGGGAATATGCGTTATATCACCTCTCCTCTAGGGTATTTTGGTAATTTCATTGGGCGTTACATCATCTCCCCCTTGGCATTATTCGTCCTCGAATGATGAGTAAAGATAGACATAAAGGCGAATATACTCAAGACTCATCTCAATACTCACTCAATCAATCAAACTCTCGACTCCTCATTAACCTAAAAAATCTCTACTCAAACTTGGGAGCAAATGCATCAACTCAAGAATAGAAAAAATCAATTCAAGTGAAGGGTAAGAATATTACATTCAACATTCTCATCATCAAGCACGAATAGATGCTGATACTTAGCTATCATCTCTTCCTCAGCTTCCCTTGTGGCTTCCTCAATAATTTGATTTCTCTACGGGACTTTGACTAAGGCAATCTTTTTGGTTCTCAACTTGTGAATATGACAATCAAGGATTTGGAGCAGAATCTCTTTGCAAGACAAGCTATCTTTTAATCCAATTCTCTCAACAGGGATCACCAAGGCAGGATCTCCCAAGCATTTCTTCAACATCGAGACGTAGAACAGTGGATGAATTGCATTTAACTCGGAAGACAACTCTAATTAATAAAAAACCTTCCCAATCCTCTTCACAATCTGATAGGGACCAATATACTGAGGACAATTTCCTCGTCTTTTCAAATCTCATGACACCCTTCATATGTGGCACTTTCAAATACACCCAATCATTTATCTCGAACTCTAAGTCTCATCTCCTCACATCAGTGTACGGTTTCTGGTGACTTTATACAGTCTTCAAACTTTCTTTAATGACCTTTACCTCAGGTCAATCAATTCGGCTTCTCTAACATCAAACCACCCAATTGTTGATCTACATCTCCTCCCATACAAAGCTTTATAGGGAGCCATTTGAATGCTTACATGATAACTATTATTATGTGCAAATTCAATCAATGGTAAGTGGTCATCCCAATTTCCTTTAAAGTCAAGGACATAGGCTCTCAACATATCCTCTCATATCTGAATTGTATGCTCTGCTTGGCCAGCGGTCTACGGATGAAAGGCTATACTCAAAGTCACTTTAGTTGCTAATCCCTTTTGGAAGGATCTCCAAAATTAGGAGGTGAATTAAGCTCCTCTATCTGAGATGATGGACAAGAGAACTCCATGCAACCTAAAAATCTCTCGAATGTACAACTTGACATACTCCTCTGCAGTATTAATTGTCTTAACTGCTAAAAAGTGTGCTGATTTGGCCATCCTATCCACAATCACCCATATCGAATCATGTTGCTTTTGATACCTTGGTAGATCAATAATGAAGTTCATATTGATGATCTCCCACTTCCATTTAGGAATCTCAAAGGTCTATGCCAATCCACATGGCCTTTGATGCTCAACTTTAACTTGTTGGCAATTTGGGCACTTTGAAACAAACACAACAATATCCCTCTTCATTCCACTCCACCATTAGACTTTCCTCAAGTCATGGTATATCTTGGTAGAGCTAGGATGAATGGAATATCTAGAGGTATGGGCTTCTACTATAATTCTTTCTTGAACACCATCAACATCTGGAATGTACAATCTACTCTGGTATCTCAACACTCCATCTCTCCCTTTGGAGAAGACTATCACTTTCTGTTTATGGACAACCTCCTTCAATTGAAGTATGACAAGATCTTGGTCTTACTTTTCTTTCACCTCTACCACCAAAGATGCAGTAGACCCGTTCTAAATATTAACTCCTCCCTCATCATTCTTCTCAAGATGAACTCAGAGTCGAGCCAATCAATGCACTTATTTAGCTAACTTCTTCTTCTTTCCCTCCTCAACATGGGCAGTACTACCTATTGACAACCTGCTAAGAGCGTCAACAACAATGTTAGCTTTACTTGAGTGGTAGAGAATGCTCATGTAATTATCCTTGAACAACCCCAACCATCTCTATTATCGTAGGTTGAGCTCTTTCTGACTGAAGACATACTACAAGCTCATGTGGTCAGTGAACATATCCACATGAACTCTATATAAGTAGTGACACTAGATTTTAAGTGCAAATACCACCACTGCCAACTCAAGATCATGGGTCGGATAGTTCTTCTCATGAACCTTAAGTTGTCTGGAAGCATACGCTATTACTTTCCCTCTCTACATCAATACATAACCTAATCCAACTCTTGATGCATCACAATATATGACAAAGTCTTTTGTCCCATCGAGCGAGGTTAAAACTGGTGCAGTAATCACTCTAGTCTTTAACTCTTGAAAACTCTTCTCACATTCATCAGACCACTGAATCTTGACCTTCTTCTAAGTCAATTTGGTCAACAGTGTGGATAAGGAAGAAAATCCGTCAACAAATCTGCATTAATAGACTGCCAACCCCAAGAAACTTCTTATGTTAGTTGGAGAGGTCGGTCTTAGTTCTGAACCGCTTCATTCTTTTGGGCATCCACTGGAATACCATCAACTGAAACAACATCATTAGGAAAGCCACTGACTTGAGCAAAAACTCACATTTGAGAACTTTGCATACAACTCATGGTCCTTAAGAGTCTGAAGGACAATTCTGAGGTGATTGGCATGCTTCTGCTTATCTCTCGAATATACCAAAATGTCATCGATGAACATGACCACAAACATATCAAGATATTATTTGAACACCTTATTCATCAAGTTCATAAAGGTTGCAGGTATATTCGTCAACTCGAAGGACATGACCAAGAACTCAAAATGGCCATATCTAGTCCTAAAGGCTCTCTTTGGAATATCACATTCCCTCACTTTCAACTGATGGTAACTAGATCTGAGGTATATCTTTGAGAAGCAAGAGGCATCCTGGAGTTGGTCAAATAGATCATCTATTCTAGGGAGAGGATGCTTATTCTTTATTATGACCTTGTTCAGTTGCCTATAATCGATACAGATTCTGAGAGACCCATCTTTCTTTCGTATGAATAGGACAGGAGCACCCCAAGGAGAAACACTCAACCTAATAAAGCCCTTCTCTAACAAATCTTTCAACTCTTTCAACTCAACGGGGCCCATTCTATAAGGTAGAATTGAGGTAGGCTCGGTATCGGGAAGAACATCAATCCCAAAGTCAATCTCCCTATCAAGAGGTATTCCAGGAAGGTCCTCAAGAAACACTTTAGAAAACTCATTCATAATCGGGACTGACTCTAGAGTAGGAGGCTCAACATCATCAGACTTAGCTCGCACGAGGTGATTGATACAACTTTTGAAAATTAGCTTTTTGGCCCTAAGATAGGAGATAAACTTTGCCTTAGGTGCAATAGAATCACCTTTCCACTCTAGAACCGGTTCATTCGGGAATTAGAACTTAACGGTTCGAGCTCTACAATTAATGGAGGCATAAAAGGTGTGAAACAAATCTATGCCAAGGATTATATCAAAATCAGTTCTCTCTAACTCAACCAAATCAACAAGAGTATCCTTATGATGGATGGACACTACACAATCTCTATAGATTCTCTCAGCTTGAATAGACTCACCCACTAGAGTAGAAACATCAAAGGGTTCAAGAAGACTCTCAGGGGTTCTATCAAATCTACTGGTCACATAAGGAGTTACAAAAGACAATATGGCACCAGGATCCATCAAAACATAACAATCAAAAGTAAAGACTCGAATCATACCCTTCATAACATCTAGGGAATTCTCCTAATCTTGGAGACTACCCATGGCATACAAATGGTTTGCAACTCCTCTTGCACCTGACATAGTTCCTTTCTGATTTCCTTTGGTTGGTGGGCCTGGTGCAGAAGACTAAGTCGGGTCAGCCCACTTTGGACACTCTCTCTGATGGCGACCCACTTAGCCACACTTGAAATGTGCATGACTACCCTCACAGTATCTACCCAAGTGTATTCGAAGACACTTACCACATGGTGGCTTACCTAGTGAACCTTGAGCTACACTAGCCTGTGACTGAGATCCCTGGGCTCCAAAGTTCTGAGATCTCTGGTCATTCCTATTTCTGGGCATAGGTGCACGAGTAGATGAAGGTGCTGGCCTTGACTGGAATGTATTACGATTACCTCTCTTTCCAGCCTCATGGCTTGGTATCTTAGCCCTTTAGTTTCTAAACTCTTCCCTGTCATATTGTCTCTCCTCATCATTTCTCTGCACATAAGTCATCAATATCCCGATGTCCATGTGGCTCACAAGCATAGCTCCTCTCCTATCTTTCTATGGCCCTTTGTTCAGCCCATCAACATACATCTCCATTCTCCCCTCATGTCAGCAACCATATTCGGAGTATAACGGGATAACTAAGTGAACTTAACCATACTCTTGCACAGTCATAGAACGCTACTTCAGATTCAAGAATCTTTTACCCTAGCCTCCCTTCATTCTCTTAGAAGGAAACGCCCCAAGAAGGCATCCTCGAACACCACCCAAGTCAGCAATGGGGCTTCCTCTCCTCTACCCTTGTTCCATTGGTCGAACCATAGCCTGGCCACACCCTTGAGCTGGTAGGCAGCCAGTTCAACCCTATCAGCCTCAACCACATGCATTACCTGGAACACCTTTTGGAACTCCTCCACATAGTTCTCAGGATCCTCATTAGATGCAGAACCTATGAACTCAGGCAGATTCATCTTCAAGAATTCCCGGACTCTAGATGTATCCTATGTATCCTGTTTACCCACTCCTTGTCTCAGACCAGGTGCTGTGACAGCCTTGGATAGATTTTGGATAGCCTGGCGAAGCTCAACATTTGAAATCTCAACTTGTGGGGGCTACTCAACTGGGACATCTCGTTCCATGGGCTCCTTATGTCCTTGAGGCTCGGGTGGGTTAACATTTTGTTTGGCCTGACACCCTCTACCTCTTAAGGCTCTTCTGGGAGGCATGATAACAATTCTGCAATGCATAGAGCACGAATTAGAAGACATTTTCATAAAGTTTTAACTCTACTGCACGAATCAGATCATGAAAGAAGTATAACCATTCCTAATGTCCTATAGCCTCCTACTTATGAACTGCAGTGCACAACACACCCATAAACAAGACTCTACTAGACCCGGCTTCATAGAAATCATAGGACACTTGAACTCTGTACTCTGATATCAAGTTTGCCACGCCCCAAGAGGGTACCCTAGACGTGGTCGGCACTCAAAGACTATTGCTAGTCCCCAAGCAAACTGCTTGGCCTCATCGCATCCATTCAATCAATCATTACTTAGAAACTTAGTGGAAGAATAAATAAGGTAAATGGGAAAATCTAAGTCTCAAAATAACATATCAGATAAAAAGTCTAGCATGGAAGAAACTAGCTCGACATAATCTCAACATCAATACTCAACTCTAGTCTATAAAACATCTATCACTATCAAATGGTGCCAATGACAGTCCTATTGCTACTTCAAAATAAAATAAAGCTAACTCAAGTCTCACTTTAATAAGAAAGATAAAAATGAAGAATGATCCTCCGAAGTAAAGAAGGCTCACCAACTTAGTGAATGCTCAGATCCTCAATGATGCACCTGTTGACGATCTCTAGTACCTGCCTCTGCATCATAAAATGATGCAGTCCAAAGGGGACGTCAGTACATGGAATGTACAAGTATGTAAAATGGCTGAATGAAACAGAAAAAGGTAGAATAATATAGAAATAACATCAAATCAGAATATACTCAATCAGAATGTCAAGTGTCTATCTAAAACAAGAATAAAGAGTAGACAAGAGACTCATTAACCAATCAAACCTTATCAATCAACTCAATTCAGAGTACTCAAGATGGGAATTTTCTGGGAGTTTTTCTTATTCGACAACAATAACTTATGAGCTGATAATTGTACAACAATCCCTCCGATGTTGCCACAACCGTTCTGTACTTGCTTGGTAAGGAACGAATCAAATTCACTAAGGATCTAGCCTCAACAAGTCCTCTATTGCTTTCAGAGACTTTAACTCAAGAGCGAATCTCAATGTAATTGTTCTAATCCTTAACGACGCTTGGCGACGTAGTCAATGAGTACGAGTTGGATTTACTCTTATTCATTTCGGTGCTCGATACTCTTCCCAAAACTCAATGCTCACAAGACTCCTCCTCATCTTATTCAAATCATCTCAAATAGTCTCATGGAGGCACTCATCAACTCAATTAGTCTTATGCAGACTCTCATCATCTCATTAATTCAATGGGACCTTTCGGCCTAACATCTGAATTAACTCATCAACTCAATACTTAATTAAGAACTCAAAGACTCATTTCATTATTATTAAGAAGAAGTCATTTAGACAAAACTCTAGAATTCAATTATGAATACTCATAGGATCATCAAGCTCAATTGACTCAACCTCAGACTCAAATCAAGATTTCCATCAACATACTTAAGTCAAGGCTCTAGACTTCATCCCTAGGTTCATTCATGTATGCTTTCACAAAATAACATATAGGGTTATTCAATAACTCATGAAAACCATATAATTTAAGAAATCAAGTTTGTGATGATCATCGGCATATAAAATACATGTAATGGATATAATTTTCAAGAAAATAATTGAGAATCATGTATGTAGACTCATTAGACTCATAAATCCTCTATTACCATCAATGGGGGCACATGGGAGAAAAGTCCCATGCTTTAGTTTAGCCTTACATACTTGGTGTGAAGCTTTTGACAGTCAATCCTCAAGAACTCTCCTCAAACTCTTCGAATTTACGCTCATCTTTTCTTCTCTGTTGCCCTAGTCTTTTTCAAGAACTTAGAATGGCTTATGAATGATGTTTAAAACCCTTTTTACGCTCAAAATGAACCACTTAGATCGTGTTTTGAGTTTAGGAAAGGTTGGGAAAAGTATGGAATGCCCCTAACGAAAAACTAGAAAAAGTTCGCCTTAGGTATAGGGGTCCGCAATGTGGAGTTTGCACAATTTCGATTTTTTTTGTCAAAAATTCTCCGAACGAGTTTCTAATCCCGTAGAAAATTTTGGGAATAAAACTAAGTATTGGTCTGCGGCAGGTGCACATCGCACACTTGTCATGCACCTTTACTGGAATTCATTTTCGCATCGAAAGATTTTCTTTTCATTTGATTACTCTAAAAATCAATCGAGACCACCTCCCCACTAAATTTTTCATGCTGATTGCATATTCGGCCTCAGATTTACCATCGGTGCATGTAACGATGCGTTATACACACATTTTTCCTCTAGGAATATTTTGATAATTTTATCGAACATTACAAGAAGACACAAAAGAGAGGATTATTTTTTATATCAAACAAAAGGTGTGTCACATTACATAAGTTTAAGCGGGGAATGAGGTTTTAATAGACCAAGGATAAAAAACATAACAATAAGTAGTGTTTTTGAGATTTGTTTCAAGATCACTTTAGAATGGGGGCATTCGTAAAACACTCAAAGGCTTATATGTGAGGCGTAGTTACACCTTAAGTACTTGATCGGTAATATGCTCTAAACAAGTCCAAATCTTACACAAACTATGTGTCAATTTCTTTAATTAACACTGACTAAAATTTTCATCTATAATAATAAGAGGATTGAGAGTAATTAACTAAATAACTACTCGTCATATTGCATGTATACTACTATTTAGAACACAGTGAGAGTGAATATTGTTTTGACATTTGTTTTTAAAATACATAGCCAAACTTTATATCTTCACTTATCATTGGTCTTCACATTTTTGTCATGTCTCATATTATATTTTATTATTTTATTTTTTGAAAGTAATTTTATTTTTATTCATGATGAAGTTTTGTTTATAATATATATCAAACTAATAAAGTTTATTGATTATTTCTTTTAGAGAGGTAAATGCATAGGACGATAGTAATATATTTTAAGAAGAAATTATGGTTCTTTTATTATTTGAAAGTTAAAGATGTTAGAATTGATTTGCATCTCATGATCAGTGGCGGATCTAGGATTTTAAAGTTGCGGGTGCTCTCTTAGCTTAATAACTGTGGAATTAAAATTTTTATTAAGGGGTTTAAAACAGAAAAGGTAAATATACAAGAACCAAAGGGTGTTCAACATCTATTATATATATACAAAAGATAATTTTAAATATGTATATATATAATAGTATATTTGTTTTCGTTGAATAGAGTTCAAATGAACTATTTGGGCCTATGTAGCTCCGTCCTCACTTAGCTACCACTTATAAAACATAAGTGCACAAGTTTAACACTTGTCATAAAAAGTCGATCATATGTGAAATTAATAGTAAAAACAATCAATATGAATAACTGTTCACCATGTTTCCTTTTTCACTTGTCATAGTTTCTAGTTTCTAGAGTCAAATGATATCATTCCTGAGAAATATTTTAAGATATAATTTTTTTAATCATATTTATATAGAAAAATTACAAATTATAATACTTTTAGTATAGGTTTTGAACATCAAAAATTTAATTTTAAAATATTAAATTATTCTAATCTAATTTAGCTTCGAAAGTTATAAATTAACTTTTGCAAAATGAAACATGATGATTTTTAGGAATGAAGAGAATGGCAAAATATTTATTTTTATATCCTCTTTTTTAAGAAAAATAGTAAAAGAGTAATTATAAATAAGGAAAAAAATAGGAAAAGTAGCAAAAATGTGGCAATACATTACTATGGATAAGTAAAGAAGAGTGTGTTTTAAAAATTAAAAAGAAAAGTGTGGAGAGTGAGATTTGAACTCAAACCTACCAACATAAAAAAAAAAAAGTCTTATGTACCCACCTCAAACGATTGGGCCAATCAAACCATTCCTTTATTGAGTGCTCTAAGTTATATTTATACTAATTTTTCTTAATTTCTACATAAATATATAATGTTCGGTAATACGTTAATGGATGCTCAAGCATCTGATGGACTCCATGTGGATCCGCCCCTGCTCATGATAATTTTTATACCATTACATTATTTATATTTATAAAATCATATTAGAAATTTTATTTTTTATGACAACAACAACAACAACATATCTAGTGGAACCCTATAAGTGGGGTTTGGGGATGGTAAAATATACGCAAGTCTTACCATTAATTTTTCTAATGAATTTTTTAAATTACATTTTTAATTATTTTAAACTATTGATATATTTTTATAATTTTACGTTACTACATTATAAATTTAAAATAAAAATTAATGAGACTTACGCTCCATGCCTCGGAGACAATACGTATGTCGATGTCAAAAAATCTTAAGAACGTCAATGTTGAAAAGTATAGCAGTTTATAAATATAGCTTATATTTATTTGGTGTAACATGCCACAAATAGAATAAATTATAGTTGAAAATAAAATGAGAAAATTGAATAAAAGTTCATTCAGGCTGAGGTGCAGATATCTCGCTCTCTTTAAGGAGATTCAAGTCCATTGCAGTATAATCTACATCGATCTAGCAGTATATCTCTTGACTTGTTCCTTCCAGGATACAATAACCCAACAATGTTGTGTAACTCAAATAACTCCAGATTAGTTAAAGTGTCCAAAGCTCCACACCAAAACACCTTCTTTCAACATATAAATTACTCTCTTTAATTTGTATAATGAATATAGTTGAAAACTTAGAATATTTTCTTTGTCTCAACTCTCTCTTTCATTATTGCATACTTCACCACACACTACAATATTTTATCTACACTTTACATTTTTGTCTCTCGGTATTGCTTCTTCTCCCATGAAAATAAAGAAAGATCATCACTATTATAGGTGAAGAATTTTTCCTTATTTTGAATAAGAATAAAGTGGATAATAATGTAGGTGAACGAATGGAGGAATTATGCTTTGGAGGTTACATGATTTACAAGGCATAATGAGGTAGAACATGACTTAGTGGTTACATGAGTTATAAGCCACTAATGGTCATATAAGTTACAAGAAACTTACGACCATAAGAGTTACAAGAACTAATAACCATTCTACCATGATTTATATCCACTAACATATGCACTTACTATTTTATTTTAATAATAAAATACATATACACCAACATTTCTCACTCATTTTAATATTAAAATTAGAGAGTTCTTTACTAATTTAGTTGAAGTAAACTATTATGCATAATGAAGGTGTGCTCTACATTGAACCTCTACGTAGTAAAACAATAACTTTTACTCCAGAGTCAGTAGTGGTCTCAGATTTAAACTATGATTGCTTAAGGAAAATAAAAGTATTATTGCTTACACACAATAATCAAGGTGTTGACATAAGCTTTAATAGCCAACACATTTTGGTCTTGAGCTATCCTGATTTTCATGAGTGTTTTTGACAATAAGCTCATTCTCATAGAAAGCAGTATAGTTATTTTCACACTCATATAAGTGAAATTCTTCAAGGGTGATCCTATAATTTGACACCCCACTCATACGAGGTATAAACTTTCATTAAGAGTTGATTGATTCAACCTCCACAAATCATTATAGGATAAATGTACTCACATTATAGGGACTGAACAAAATTAATATTAGTGCATTTCACAATAATTTATCATTATATGATTCATTTTTCCCATTGAACCTGGTTATGGGATTTCTAGTCCTCAGGTTACGTTTCCTCATATATGACTCAGGATTTAGAGGCTTCAATATCTGTCCCTCGATGTGCTTCAGACCCTTATCTTGCTAAGGCCTTAGTCTACGAATCTACAAGAATTAACACAATTAGTAAATATTATGTTTTCTTCTCATGAGTCTGAATTTATCATTATAATTATGATTTTTCTACTTTACCAAATTTACTGGCGCTATCACAATTAATCAAAATGAGAAAAATTAATTTCTCAAAATAAAGCATTTGATATAGTAAAACCAATTCATTTTTTTACAAGTTGAAGCTACTTTTTTACTTCAACCTCCATGATAGAGTTAGTAAGCAATATAATTTTCTTTTTCAACAAATTGCACAAAATATTTCTGATATGGTTTGTTGTACCTGTTGGGTACTTTTACTGCAAACACCATTTCAAGTCAAGTTCACAGTCACATATCTCATATTTTTTATTAGGCTAGCAAACTCCTCCTTTTTTTGTTATACCATTTTCACATAATTGAATCGAAAGAGTTGCAAGACTCATACAACCAACAAAGTTATCTTTCACAATTTTCTCAACACAACGTGACTTGACAAGAAAAACTCTATCACATATTTTATGGTATCTCACCAAAATATTTCATATCAATATGGCTATTCAACATTTTTACTTTATCATTTCTTTGATAACATGTTAGAGCTAAAAATCACTAAATCATATGCAAAAAATAACATGTGATATTTCAAAATAAATGTATTATGCAAAAAATAACATGTGATATTTCAAAATAAATGTATATACCTATAATACTCTTATTTTTTAGAGCATTTCTTAAAGATGCAAAAAACATGATTTCACAATGATTTTTTTTCCCATTTCATGAATACCCACTATTTCTAGAATTTAAGCATCATTTTATGTTCATGAAAAGAAATATCATTTTATTTATAAAAAATATTAGGTAATTTTTTTTCTTCTTTACCTTTTCTCCGCTTGAATTGAGCAAGTAGAAATATACTTTATCCATAAATCTCTTCCCTTCGATCTCATGAAGAGTGCGACATTGAAGCGGAATGATATTGAAATCTCCTCTCTTGATATCCACACTTTTTCAAACTGTAACAAAAATATTGAATCTCCTTAAAATTGTTGGTGTAATATACCATAGATAGAATAAATCACAGTTAAAAGTAAAATGATAAAATTGAATAAAAATTCATTCAGGTTGAGGTGCAAATATCTCGCTCTCTTTACAAAAATTCAAGTCCACTGTAGCTTAATCTACACCGATCCAACAGTACATCTCTTGACTTGTTCCCTCCAGGATACAACAACCCAACAATATTATATGACTAAAACAACTCCGAATTAGTTGAAGAGTCCAAAGCTTCATGCAAAAGCACCTTTCTTCAAGATATAAATTACTCTCTTTTGTATAGTGAATATAGTTGAAAACTTAGAATATTTTCTTTGTCTCAACTCTCTCTTTCACTATTGTACACTTCACCACACACTGTAATATTTTATCCACACTTCACATTTTTTCTGTCCATATTGCTTTTTCACCCATGAAAACAAAGAAAGATCACCACTATTTATAGGTGAGGAATTCTTCCTTATCTTGAGTAAGAATGAAGTGGATAATAATGTAGATGAATGAACGGAGTAATTATATCTTGGAGGTTACATGAGTTATAGGGCATAATGAGGTAGAACATGGTTTAGTGGTTACACGAGTTATAAGTCACTAATGATCATATAAGTTACAAGAAACTAATGAGCAAAAGAGTTATAAGAACTAATAACCATTCTATCACAATTTATATTCACTAACTAATATATTATTTTAATAATAAAATGTATATACACCAACATATTTAAAAGTACAAGGCAAATTTATTATATATTTAAAACTACAAGGCACTGTAGAGTTTTTGATATTATGTATAGTGAATTAAAGATGGAATTTACTACTTTAGGCACCTTAAAAAGCAAAAGATGTCCTTGCATATTTTATTTTTAAAATGAAAATTATATCTCACAGAATTTACTACATGCAATCTTTTTAAAATGATATAGAGATTTTTATTTAACTACTAAGTAATTTGTAATTTAATGGTTAAGGACTTGACCTTAGACTCGATACAAAATTAGGATCCGACCTCAAGTTTTAACTCGAGATTTGACACTCAAATCAAAATCTGACCCCAACATCGACATCCGAATTAAGTTAATTTCAACCTCGATGATCAGTTTAAAATCTGACTTGTATATATACCTTATCCAAGACTCAACCTTGAAGCCTGATCTATGAACCTATACCAACACTCGAAGCAAGATCTGACTCATCCACTGATCTGGGATCCAACCTGACGCTCGACTCGAGACTCAATCCTAACACATGATTTAGGACTTGATTCCAATTCTTGACTTGAGATCCAACATCAAAATAAAAAACTGACCCTAATCTCTGACCTCAACATCCAATTCAATATTCGACACTCCTATTGAGACCCAACCGATCATCCGAGTTGATTTTCGAGTCAAAAATTATTTTTCTAAGAGTATTTTCTGCTCTATAGCAAAACATAAAAGATATTTTCTACTCGTTGGTCAAACATGAGAAATAAGTAAGAAATTAACTTATTTTTCATGAAACGTTTTCTAGAAAAATATTTTCCTTCATACCAAACAAATCCTTAAGATTGTTTAGTTCTACTTCATATTGAACATTTATTTAGCTATTATAGGAGCTTAAAAGTAAAATTGTGTTTATTAATGTGATTTGTAATTAGGGATCAATCTGAGAAATAAATATTAATATAATTCTATAATGCATTTAGTGAAATTCTAATTATTCTGTGTAATCTTTGATAATACTCATTTGATTATTTTTTTAAATAACCCAAATGCATATGTGTATATAATTGGCACTCTATTTTGGTTAATGGCTAACCTAAAGGATTTTTCAAATAAACTAGAGGGTTGAAGCAAGGGGATCCTTTATAACCCACCTTGTTTATCATAGCAACAGAGGTGCTTTCAAGATCATTGAATAATCTCTTAGCTAACAAGGATTTTAAATCCTTCGGTATGCCTAGAGGTATTCCTAA
Organism: Solanum clarkiae; assembly: GCA_011800125.2. Taxonomy (NCBI): domain Eukaryota; kingdom Viridiplantae; phylum Streptophyta; class Magnoliopsida; order Solanales; family Solanaceae; genus Solanum; species Solanum clarkiae. The sequence continues at coordinate 14,970 of JAABOM020086334.1, read as the reverse complement.
GTTGAATCATTTGACATTCACAAATGATATGATAATTCTATGCAAACTGATGTGAGAACAATCAATCTGATTACTGAAACATTAAGGAAGTATGAAAAAGTATCGAGACAAAATGTAAACAAAGAAAAGAGTGTCATTTACCTTCATCATAAGGTAACAAATGGGGAAGCTATTGTTCCAGAAGTGGCAATGGGAATATTGAGGAAAGAATTTCCGTTTACTGTCATGATCCGAACCAAGGTCTAGAAGTGAAATGGCAAATGGGAACCCGAAAGTCCCCAAATAAGTCTCAAAGTATCCAAATTAACATCATCAATTTAAAAGCGCATTCAAAAGTAAAAACATAGTTCTAGGAGACGGGAAAATAGGACTCGCGCTATGTGGATATCTTAGAAAAATAGGTTAGCATGAATTCACATAACACATAACACATAATGTCTAAGGGATGGGTAAGAATGACTTACACTATGGGAGAAAATCGAGACTTAGGATCTTTCACGTCAAATCATGAATCAAGTCATAGAACTCAAAGCCAAACTCATAACAAGATCACATAGCTAACCAAGCCATAACATAATTCCCAAACCATAACACTTAACATATAACACAAAGGAGTTTACAAGATGTCCAACAATGCCTCTAATACAAGATAGGCCAGGGGCGAAGACACACCCTGGGCTCATCCTCAAAGTAAATAAAAGAGATAAATGAAAACATAGGTAGAAAGATGGTGGATCATCCTTGGAAGATAGGACTCACTGCTACAAGCAAACTTAAGATCCGAGCTAAGCATCGTATGGCGGATGATCAAAGTCCTCGGTCCCTACATGGAGAGATCATGTAGGCAAAAGTATGTGTTAGTACGTTTGAATGTACTATGTATGCGGGTTACAATGCATGTAACTTACCAAAACCTTCATACGATATTAGATGGCAAGGACATATAATATAGAAAAAGATATATAGCAAGGAATGTAATATAACAATATGCAATGAAATTCATGATGCATGAAGTGCAAATGATGCTTATATATAGTCGGGATGTGACCTCAACCGACATGAGTAAGACCAAGCGAGCTATTACTTAGAATCCCAATGAAATTCCCTCATTGGTAAAGAGGTGGTCTACTTGCCAAAGATAAATCATACTTCACCTTATGGGAGCAATAATCATTTCGTGTGAAGCAACTTTTCTTATGAGAACAACACCCATTTCGGATAGGATTTTCACATATATCATATCATAGCATATCATATCATTTCTTCTCCTTACAGGAACAACACCCATTTCGGAGTCAACTTTCCTTAAGGGAATAACACCTATTTCAGAAAGGAACCTATGATAGGCACATAGTTCAAGGAAAGAGAGAGAACCCTCAGTCCATCAGTGCTAAGTCATCATCCCGTAAGAATATATATACGTATATATGTACATGCTTTTAGAGAGACAATAATCATTTCCAAAACTGTTTTAATGCATTCTTAGGCTTAAAAGTCAAACACCATTCATAATAATCTAGCATACTTAGGCTCAAATGGCAAAACATAGTTCATAGTCATAATATTTATGCATAAGAATAGCTCATTCACATATACAAGATGGTACAAGCACCTAAAATGCTCAAAGATCCATGATCATAGACATGTATGTGATCACATTCTTGTCATAACCAATATCATATCAAGATCATATCATAAAACATAATGGGCTTAACCCACTTCATAATTTCCTTAAAATCTAGTATTCATGAATGCATATGTCATGAATGATGTGAGGATAGTATGAGTAATTAAGATCCAATCTAAAATTATCAATATAAGATGAAATTCAAGTTAAAACATAATCAAATCACATTTAAAATCATAATATAATCACCCATGCATAAACAAGCCTTAAAAGGGACATGCATATACATAATTTCATAAACGCAATGTAATTCATCATATTATAGTTCAAATCAACTTAAAATCATCACACGATAATAACCAATACATTAATTGGATTTAAAAAGTAAGACAATTAAAAACCCAACTCTAAAGTAAGTAAAATTCATGAAAAGTGCTACAAAAGTTTTGGGTCTCTTTGGTTGAAAGGAACCAAAGATCAAACACAAATACCTTCACAAAATGAAGAAAATCCAAGAGAAATTTGAAGAAGAATTGAGTTTGCCTTGATCCCCAAGCTTGAATCCCACACAAGTTCTTGAAAGGAGTTTTTTTGAGTGTTTTGAAATGAGAGGAAATACATTGCATAATTTGTATAAGGTTTAGGTCATTAGGAAGTCTTAAGATGACATAGGAAGTCCCAAAAAGTCATTAGAATAAATTAAATTTATGAAAATGCTGTTAACGAAAAAGATGGAAAAATTGCCTGTCACCACTTCAAAGGCGAGTTCAAGGGTCGTGTGGCACTAGCGGTCCATATGGAGTTCCTGTGAACCAACACTTAGACAAAAATTCATTTGACAGAAGTCCAGAACCATAAACTAACACTTAGAAAAATTTTGTCGGAAAAGTGAGCCACAAGGATGGGCCACACGGCCCATGTGAAGCTATATGGGTCATGTAGGCATCTGTATGCCTACACTTGGAAAATTTCACAAAAAATTTACGGGATGATGATTCAATAGTTAGAATAATTTTCAATACGGGAGTCATACGGTTGGCCATACGGCCTGTGTGAGGGTACACAAGCCGTGTAAGTGGTTGTGTCCCTTTACTTATCCCCAAATGGTGGGATTTTGAGCTCAAGCCACCACACAGCTCCTCTTATGGTCCGTGAAGTGTCACACGGCCCGTGTAGGGGTGCCAGTGTGGCATGCCTTAGCTTATAACTCTATACCAAGGTCCAACACCCAAAATTAAGGCTAAGTGTCGTATCACTAGAGACCACATGGTCCGTGTGAACTCACACGGGCCGTGTAGTCTCCTTTGAGATGACACTTGGTCCAGATTTTGTCCAAAATGAACTCCTCAAGTTCCGATGAAGTCGAACAATATCCGAGTCATTACATAATATCCCTCTTGGGAACATTCACCCTCAAATGTGTAAGAACAAGGCTTGAAAGACTTGACTTAGAACATGAAACTTCTAAACACAAGATAGAATGCATAATTCATCATTTGAAAATTATAAAGTCCTTAAAACTCATGCCGGAATACAATAAAATCATTCAAAACATCATAGAAATTATTTTATTGCACATGTAAGAATGTCATGCCATGAGACTCAAGAATGAAAGAATTAAGACCGCTTAGAAGAGAAAGAACCTAATACCTTAAGATTGAATAGATCAAAAGAGATGCAGATATCATTTCATCATGTCCAGCTCTGCCTCCCATGTAGCACTCTCCACGTGTTAATTTCTCGAAAGTACCTTTACCGAAGCTACATCCTTGTTACGAAACTATTTCACTTGCCTATCCAAAATTTCCACCAAAACTTCCTTGTAACATAAATTCTCTTCAACTTCAATATCTTCCAAAGGCATAATAGTGCTAGGTTCACCAACCTTCTTTCTCAACATAGACACGTAGAAGATCGGGTGGATAGAACTCAAATCCGGAGGCAACTCCAACCTATAAGCCACATAACTAATCCGTACAATAATCTAATAAGGGCCTACATATTGGGACTTAGCTTTCCCATTTTGCCAAAATGCATCATTCCTTTCATAGGTGAGACTTTCACAAACACCCATTCTCCAATGTGGAATTCAAGGTCCCTCTTCCTAACATTCGAATAGTCCTTTTATTGACTTTGGGCCATCTTCAACCTTTCCCTAATCAACTTCACTAGCCTCCATCACCAAGTTCGGGCCAATTAAAGCCACCTTTCCCAACTCAAACCACCCCATCAGAGACCTACGTCTCCTACCATACAAAGCCTCAAATGATGTCATACCAATGCTAGCATGGAAGCTATTATTATAAGAAAACTCAATGAGTAGAAGATGGTCATCCTAATTACCCTTAAATTCTAACACACAAGCTCTTGACATGTCTTCTAAGGTTTAAATTGTCCTCTCGGCTTACCCATTGGTTTAAGGATGGAAGGCGGTGCTCAACTTGACCTTAGTACCAAGTCCCTTTTGAAATGACCTCCAAAAGTGAGAAGTAAATTTGGTACCCCGATCCGTCATGATAGACCTAGGCACACCATGCAACTTTACCAACTCTCAGATGTAAAACTTTGTATAATCTTCAACACCAAAAGTAGTCTTAACTTGCAGGAAGTGAGCTGAATTAGTCATCCGATCGACGATAACCCAAATGGGATCAAATTGCTTTCGAGTCCGAGGCAATCCAACCACAAATTCCATATTCATATCCTCCCATTTCAAAGTAGAAATCTCAATGTTTTGAGTCAACCCACCGGGCCTTTGGTGCTCTATCTTCACTTGTTGAGAATTAGGGCATCCGACACAAACTTGGCTATATCCTTCTTCATACCATGCCACCAATACACCTCTTTCAAGTTCTGATATATCTTAGTATATACCGAATGGATAGAATAATAAGAGTTATAGGCTTCACTCACGATTACCCTTTAAAGATCAACCATATTCGGAACACATAACCGATCTTGATACCGAAGTACACCATCTTCCCCTTAGGAGAAAACCTCTATATTATTATCGCAACTAACTCCTTCAACTCAGCCAATGCCAGATCCAGATCTTGCTTAGCTTTAACATCAAGCACCACCAAGGATTCAACCCCATTTTGAACTTGAATACCACCATCATTGGAATCATCCAAGCTAACACCCAACCTAGCCAACCGGTAAACATCCCTTGCTAACTCCTTTTTCTCCTCCTCAACATGAGATACACTACCCATGGATAGCCTACTAAGAGTATCGACTACCATATTTGCCTTATTGGAATGATACTGCACACTCATCTCCTAGTCTTTAAGGAGCTCTAACCATTTTCATTGTCTTAAATTAAGATCCCTTTGGGTGAACACATATTGCAAAATCTCGTGGTCGATGAAAACGTCAACATGTACCCCATACAAATAGTTTCTCCAAATTTTCAAGGCAAACACCACCGCCTCTAACTCAAGATCATGAGTCGAGCAATTACACTCATGCACCTTTAATTGCTTTGATGCATAAGCTATCATCTTACCATGTTGTATAAACACACAACCCAACCCAATCCGAGAAGCATCACAATATATCACAAACTCATCTAAACCATCTGGTAGAGTCAAAATAGAGGCCGAACTAAGTCGATCCTTCAAAGTTTGAAAACTCTTTTCACACTCATCCGACCACACAAATTTAACTTTCTTTTGGGTCAATTTAGTCAATGGAGATGCAATCGATGAGAACTCTTTAATGAACCTTCTATAATAACCCGCCAACCTAAGAAAACTTCGAATGTCTGAAGGAGTCAACAGTGTAGGCCAATCCTTCACGGTCTTGGTGTTCTTCGAATCCACCTTTATACCATCATCGAACACAGCATGACCAAGAAAAGAAACTTCACTCAACCAAAACTCTCATTTTCTAAACTTGGCATACAAATTCTTCTCCCTTAAGGTTTGTAGAACCAACCTCAAATGATCTATGTGCTCCCTCTCACTTTGGGAATAAATGAGGATGTCATCAATGAAGACAACAACAAAGCTATCAATGAATGGCTTGAACACCCAATTTATAAGATCTATAAACATGGATGGAGCATTAGTTAAGCCAAACGACATCACCACAAACTTAAAGTGCCCAACCTAGTTCGAAAAGTTGTCTTGGGAATATCACACTCTCACACCTTCAATGGATGAAAACCCAAACAGAGATTGATCTTTGAAAAATGAGTAGCCCCTTAAAGATGGTCAAACAAGTTGTCGATCCTAGGAAACAAATACTTATTCTTGATAGTTGCCTTATTCAGTTTTCGGTAGTCAATACACATCCGAAGAGACCCATCTTTCTTTCTTACGAATAACACTGGAGCATCCCATAGAGATATACTTGGCCTAGTGAAAACCTTTTCTAATAAATTCTTCAACTCTTTGAACTCATCTGGCACAATATAATAGGGAGGAATAGAGATAGGTTGAGTATCCAACAGAAGATCTATGCCAAAGTCTACTTCCCCTTTGGGAGGAATACCGAGCAAGTCTTCGAGAAATACATCTAGAAACCCATTCACCACTGGAACCGACTCAAAAATAGGTAACTCGGACTCCATATCCTTGACCCTCACAATATGATATACATACCCCTTCGAGATCATCTTCCGTGCCTTAAGGTAGGAAATAAATCGACCCTTAATAGTAGAGTTCACAACCCTTCCATTCAAGAATGGGCTTACCCAGAGGTTAGAACTTGACCATTTGAGTTCAACAATCAGTAGAGGCATATGATGCATGCAACTAATCCATTTTGAGAATCACATCAAAGTCATTTCTAGTTCTACAAGATCACACGAGAAGAACTTATGCAACACAGAAATAAGACAACCACGATAAACTTTATGCGCAACAACAGATTCATCCACGAGAGTATAAATTGAAAAGGGGTCCCTTAAGATTTTAGGACTCAAAGAAAACTTAACAGCCAATAGAGGAGTCACAAAAGACAAATTTGCACCTGGGTCAAGCAAAGCATAAGCATTAAACTCAAAGACTTTTAATGTACTAGTCAACACATCTAGAGCCTCCTCAACCTCCTGACGTGCATGAAGAGCATAAAACCAGTTGTTCCTCGGGGCGACACCTTGTGGAGTGATGCGCTGTCAAGATATAGCACTTTTGATGCCTAAAACAAGGAATTTTATGAGTTCTTGAAGCGACTCTTTATAGTTTTCAAGTGTTTTTATGTTGATATTGAAGAAAACTTAAGTTGGCATGGTTTTTAAGAAAAGTTGTAGATTTTACTGAAGCATAGGCCCTACAAGCCCACCTACGAGTCGTACCCAAGTCACAAAAGACACTCGTAGCTTATGCTATGACTCGTAAGGTGTGTCGAAGCAGAAAACAAGGATCAAAAGCTCAAAAATCTGCCAAGTGAGGGTCAATCCTCTGTGGCAATCCAATGAGTTATAGTTCACACTATGAGTCGTAGGGTGGTGTCGTAACAGGAATCAGAGACCAAAAATTCATAAATCTGCCAAGTGAGGGTCACTCCTATGAGCCTAGCCTACGAGTGGTAAAATATACTATGACTCGTAGAGGTGGACTCATAGCAAGAATCAGAGAACCAAAATGTTGGACCAAAAACTGAAGACCAAGACTACGAGATCAACATACGAGTCATAGCTCAAGCAAAGACTCATACCCATAGGTCATACCTGTCCAGCCCAAGATACCAAGATCCTAATATGAGACCTCGACTATGACTCGTAGGCCATCTTATCAGATGCCAGCTGCCTTTTCTACATAATTTTTAGGGTTATTTTGTACATACTATAAATTATTTAAGTTAGGCTTTTGAGAAGAAAATGAGAGTTGACACTTGTAAATATTAGCCTTTGTCTTTGAGCTCTAAAATATTCTAGATTATTATTTTTCCTTTAAAAAACTCATTTTTGGGGATTGCAAATCTTGTGCTACATACACTAGAATTTATCAAGCTTGTGGGTTTACAATTTGGGTGTCTTCACTTTCATTGGAGTTAGTAAAATTCTCAACTATGCCTATTACTTGCATTTTTATGTGTTTTATCTTAGCCATGAGTAGATAAGCACCCACAACTTGAGGTTGTGAGAACCATGGGTAGTTGACTTGAAATAACCTAGATTTTGTGCATTTCTATGATTAGGGTTTTGCTTGTATTGTCTATTTCCCTTCGTTAATTTTATTTGGCGGTGGCCAACACCAAACCCTGCCTACTATCACGATGTTGACCAAGGTAGTGGCAAATAGAAAAAGGGAAGTAGATGATAGGATTCGGTTGATGTGTTCCCGTCTAATCGATCAAATCTGACCAAGGGAAGGTTGACTGGGACAATAGGTAACGCTTAGTTGGCATGCCATGGTAGCCGACCAAGCGCTGTGGTGAAATTCGACCTTCACCTTCACAAGAGGACTGGAAGAATATAAGTTACCATCTTGTATGCGATTCACTAACTATAGTTATGTTATCTAGGATATTTGAGTCAACGAGCCATGGAGAGCACAATTCCCAAGTTGTCCCCAAATTTGAGTGTTTTCTCGCATTTTAGTTAGTATTTATTTTATATTTGTTTTTGAATCACATCAACCCCCCATATAGAGATTGTAGTTATAGACACTAGAAATGATTAGTGGTGAATTCTTGTAGTGAAGCCCCATATTACGTATGGATTTGATCCTAACCTTTGTTACGTTAATTATTGATAGAGATCGCTTTCTTATTGGAGCGTGAGAATCAATAAAAAATTATGGCGCTGTTGCCAAGGAATACGGCTGGGTTTAGACTTGAGTTCACGATTAGTTAATTCTAGTGTTGATTTCTAGAATCTTGTGTATTTTATTTTTGTCTTTTGTTTTTGTTATTTGAATTTACTTGTAGGGTTTGCCAGGTTGTATGCCCAGCACAAGGAGTCAAGGTGAACCTTTAGCTCAAATAAATTTAGAGATCCATAAACTTTTTAGAAAAATGGCTTAAGTGAATGAAGATGTTGAGGATGAGATAAATCTGAATGACGAGGATATAACAAGAGAGGAGAATCTACCAAGGGATAATAGACCATAACTTAGAGACTTCAATGGAAACGCTTATGGTTGGAACCAATACCAACTGAACTCTATGGCGATGGATGTGACTGGCTCTATAGTACTTCCCCTCTACCAGCAGATGCTAAGTTCGCAGTCTCAAGTGGATTTCTCCATATGCTCCAAAACTGTGGTTTATTCACAGGGCTACCGTCAGAGGATCCCCACCGTCATCTCCAAAATGTTGCCTTTGTGTGCAAAAGTGTCATGGGGACACAAAATATTTCTATAAAATTTGTTGGATTGAGGGTGTTACCATTGTCATAGACTGGTAATGTAGCTATATGGTTGTCTGAGCTTCCCCCGGGTACCATCACGAGTTGGGCTGAGCTACAGAGGGTGTTCCTCAAAAGATATTTCCCAAGGTCGAAGAAGATTCTAAAGATTAAGGACCAAATTAACAACTTTGAGCAACTGCCTGGAGACTCTCTTAGTACTACATGGGAGAGATTCACCAAATGCTTGAGAATGGTCCCCAATCATAAGATTATTGATGATGTTTTGGTCGAGATCTTTTACAGAGCACTTGATGATAATAGCAAAGCATGTGCCAACACGATCATGGGATGTTTTTTCCTTGATCAACCATTTGAACTTGTCGCTGAAAGAATGGAACAAGTGGTGAAGACCAGCCGAGCATGGGGCTAAAGTAAGAGGGGTACAACAAAGATCTCTTATGCGGTTACCACAAATAATGGGCAAGAAAAGGTGAATGGAGATATTATGGAACAACTTGCTCAACTTCGTACGAGCATGGACTTGGTTTTAAATAAAATCAAGCAAGTGTGCAAGCGGTAACCCATCAAACCTGAAGGACTCCGGTTTATGATGATCAATTCTTTGATGAGGATGCATGCTTTGCAAGTAACAAGCGGCGGGTTTCCGAAACAACCCTGAAGGATCCAACTCGAATTATTGGAGGCAAGGTCCCGAGAATCAAGGTCGAAACTTCAATCGAGAAGGGGCATAAAGAGATAATAGGAGTGGATACTATGAAAGAGAGAGAGTGTTAGACGTAGAATGGGGTAGAAGAGAAGGCTACAAGAATGGTCTTTATGTGCCACCACATAACTGTAATGCTGGATCAAGTAGTTTGAGGATTGAAGAAATGTTCGATAAATTATTGAAGAGGGCGGATCACCATGATGAGACTTTGAAGGGGATGAAGAACGATATTTCAAGAATAAATCAGAAATTAGAGTCTCATTCCGTGGCAATCAAGCAACCTGGCAACAATTCAGACAAGTGTCTTCACAGTTGAACCAATGCCAAAAAGGCACTCTACCAAGCAATACGGTTCAAAATCCTAAGAATGAAGGGCATTGTATGGCGGTGATGACTTGGAGTGGCAAGAGCAGAAGAGATCCCTCTATGAAAAAGATGAAAAATGAAAACCACAAGAAGAGAATGAATGCAGGAACGCAAGCATGCAACAAAGAAGAGCAACCAAAGAAGTATAAAATCTTTCCTAGGCCCACTCCTCCTTTCTCTCAAAGGCTTGGAAAGAGAAAGGAGGAAGGTAAGTTTGAACAGTTTTTGACAATGCTTAAAAAATTATCCCTAGACCTTCCTTTGGCTGAGGCCCTTGAGAGGATGCCAGGACATGCCAAATGGATGAAAGGTATAGTCAAAAAGAAGCTAAAAGTGAGCCAAGTCCTTTCTAGAAACGTTCAATGTTGTAGTGCCATCACTACAAAGTCATTAGTGCAAAAGCGCGAAGACCCGGGTCCATTCACCATACCATGCACTATAAGAGAACTAGCGTTTGCTAAATTATTGTGTGATTTGGGAGCCAGCATTAACTTAATGCCTCTTTCCATATTCAGGAATCTCGGTTTGGGAAGCCTTATCCCTACAAAGATGCGGTTGTTGATGGTAGACAGAACAACCAAGAAGCATGTGGGGATCTTGTATTATATGTTGGTAAAGGTAGACAAATTTATATTTTCCACAAATTTTGTTATACTTAACTGTGAGGTTGATTTTGCAGTTCCAATCATTATGGGAAGACCATTCTTAGCCACAGGACAAGCATTAGTAGATATGGAGAAGAATCTACTTACTTTCAGGTTTGGCGAAGAAGCTATGGTGTTTGAAGTGGGTCATCAGGATGGGAAAAGTTTGGAGTTCCAAGTCATATCAATGATTTCATTTAACAAAGATGATGAAGCCAAAATTCTGATAGAATTAAGGCTTGGTGGTGATCCTTTGGCAGCGTGTTGAAGAACTTTGATTGTGACAATATTCATGATTATGAGAAAACAGTAAATGCTCTTGGGTTGTCATTTGGGACGAGGCGGCAAGCAAGGTCGAAATTGGACTTATGCAACAGGGAGACACGACCTACAAATCCTTCTGTAGAAGTTCTACCAGAGTTGGAGTTTAAGTCATTACCATCGCATTTGAAATATGCCTACTTGGGAGAAAATAGTATATTAGCTGTCATCATTGTAGTAGATTTAAGTGAAGCTCAAACAGAAGCCCTAGTCTCAGTTCTCAAGTATTATAAGAGAGCCATTGGGTGGACAATTGCAGACATCATAGGCATACCCTCTGGGATATGCACTCATAAGATTCAGCTAGTCAAAGATTACAAACCGAGTATTGAGAATCAAAGGCAGTTAAACCCCCCAATACAAGAGGTTGTGAGGAAAGAGATCATTAAGTGGTCAGACGCAGGAGTAATCTACCCGATTGCTGACAGTGAGTGGGTGAGTCTAGTGCAGTGTATTCCAAAGATGGGAGGCATCATAGTGGTTCCTAATGCAAAGAACGAGTTGATCTCAATGAGACCAGTCATCGGGTGGAGAGTATGCATGGATTATAGAAAATTAAATGCTTCTACTGGGAAGGATCACTTTTCTATGCCTTTCATAGATCAAATGCTCACCAGACTGGCTGAAAAAGAATGGTACTATTTCCTTAATGGGTATTCCGGGTACAATCAAATTGTTATTGCATCTGAGGATCAGGAGAAGACAACGTTCACATGCCCCTATGGTACTTTTGTATTTAAGAGAATGCCCTTTGGACTTTACAACGCTCCAGCTACATTTCAGAGATGCATAATGTCTATCTTTTTGAATATGGTTGAAAGCACTATTGAGGTGTTCAAGGATGACTTCAGTGTCGTTGGCCAGTCATTTGAAAAATATCTTTTGCATTAGCGTGATGTATTGCAGAGATGTGTCGAGATTCACTTGGTGCTAAATTGCGAGAAATGTCATTTTATGGTCAAAGAGGGCATCGTGCTTGGTCATAGAATTTCAGGCAAGGGAATTGAGGTGGATAAAGCAAAAATTTAGGTAATAGAAAAATTGCCACTACCAATTTTGGTAAAAGGTGTCAAAAGTTTTTTAGGCCATGCCGAATTCTACCGTCATTTCATAAAGAATTTCTCCAAGATCGCACAACCTTTGTGTAAGTTGCTAGAAAAAGATGCAAAGTTTGTGTTTGATGATGCATGCATGAACACCTTCGAAGAATTGAAAAGAACTAACCACAGCGCCCATTATTGTAGCTCCAGATTGGTCACAACCGTTTGAGCTAATATGTGATGCGAGTGGGGTTGCACTCGGTGTGGTATTGAGCCAACGAAGAGAGAGAGAGTCTTACACCTAATCTATTATACCAGTAAAGAACTGAATGTGGCTCAAAAGAATTATATCATGACTGAACAAGAATTGCTTGCATTTGAAAAATTCCATTCATACTTGTTGGGAGCTAAAGTGATTGTGCACACAGGCCATGCGACACTCAAATATCTGATGGCAAATAAGAATGCCAAGCCAAGATTGTTTAGGTGGGTAATTCTCTTGCAGGAATTCAATTTTGACGTAATTGATAGAAAAGGGTCAGAAAACCAGGTTGTCGATCACCTTTCTAGATTGGAAGATGAGGCTATGGTGAAATTTGATGATGGACTGGACATAAATGACTCATTTACTGATGAAAAAGTTTTGACAACATCACATGATCTTTTACCTTGGTTTGCAGACTATGCTAACTATTTGGTGAGTGATGTAATGCCCCCTGATTTGAATACCCATCAATGTCGCAAGTTTATGCATGATTTAAAGAAGTTCTTATGGGATGAGCCATATTTGTTTCACATTTGCGCTGATGGGATCATCCGAAGATGTGTTCCTGAAGTAGAGATGATGAGCATTATTGAAGCATGTCACTCTTTATTAGTGGGTGGCCATCACAGTGGAGCTCCAACGGCTTACAAAGTGTTGCAGTGTGGCTACTATTGGCCATCTATTCATTAGGACGCCCATGATTAGGTAAGGTCATGTGATAGATGTCAAAGAGAGGGGGGAGTTTCGGGAAGGCACGAATAGTACACATCACGCCCATGAATAGGACTCTTCTTGATGCAGCATGTTGGACTCTGAGGATCATTTACAAATCAAGTGCTCTGATACTATCTTTGTCATGACTCAGACCAATGGTCTAGGAGTGACATGGTGAATAAGAACTCAAAAGTCCACAAACAAGCCTCAAAGTATCCAAATTCATATAATCAGTTCAAAAGCGCATTCAAAAGTAAACACATCAAGAGGACGGGAAAGTAGGAATCACGCTATGGGGATGCCTTAGAGAAACGGGTTAGTAGAAATTCACGTAACACATAACACATAATGTCTAAGAGGCGGGTAAGTATGACTCACGCTATGAGAAAAAAATTGGGACTTAGGATCTTTCACATCTAATCATGAATCAAGTCATAGAACTCATAGCCAAACTCATAACAATATCTTATAGCCAACTAAGCCATAACATATTTCCTAAACCATAACACTTAACATATAACGTAAAGAAGTTTACAAGATGTCCAATAATGTCTCTAACATAAGATAGGTCCAGGGTCAAGACATATCCCGGGCTCACCCTCAAAGTAAATAAAATAGATAAAATATAACATAGATAGAAGGATGGTGGATCGTCCTTAGAAGATAAGAATCACCACTATAAGAAAACTTGAGATCCGAGGTAAGCATTATACAGTGGATGATCAAAGTCCTTGGTCCCTACATAGTGAGATCATGTAGGCAAAAACATGAGTTAATATATCTGAATGTACTAAGTATGCAGGATGCAATGCATGTAACTTACCAAAACCTGCATACGATGTTAGATGGCAGGGCACATAATATAGAAAGATATATATATATCAAGGAATATAAAATAATAAGATGCCATGAAATTCATGATGCATGAAGTACAAATGATGCTCATATATATAGTGGGGATGTGACCTCAACCGATATGAGTATGATCAAGTGAGCTATTACTTGGAATCCCGATGAAATTCCCTCCTCGATAAATAGGTGGTCTACTTGACAAAGGTAAACCACACTTCACCTTAAGGGAACAACACCCATTTCGTATGAAGCAACCTTCCTTACGGGAACAACACTCATTTCAGATAGGATTGTCACATACATCATATCATATCATATCAGTTTTTCTCCTTACGGGAACAACACCCATTTCGGAGGCAACTTTCTTTACGGGAACACCTATTTTGGAAAGGAACCCATGCTAGGCACATAGTTCAAGGAAAGAGAGAGAACCCTCAATCAATTGGTGCTAAGTCATCATCCCACAAGAATACATATACGTATATATATACATGCTTTCAAAGAGACAATAATCATTTCATAAATCATTTTAATGCATTCTTAGGCTTAAAAGCCAAACATCATTCATAATAATCCATACTTTGGCTCACATGGTAAAACATAATTCATAGTCATAATATTCATTCATAAGAATAGCTCATTCACATATACATGATGGTGCAAGCACCTAAAATGCTCAAAGAATCATAATCATAGACATGTATGTGATCACATTCTTGTCATAATCAATATCCTATCAAGATCATATCATAAAATATAATTAGGTTTAACCCACTTCATAATTTTCATAAATTCCAATGTTCATGAATATATATGCCATGAATGGTGTGAGAATAGCATGAGTAATTGAGATTCAGGATGTGTTTGGTATGGAGGAAAATATTTTACAGGAAAATGAGTTGATTTCTTACTCATTTTGTCATATTTGGTTAGTTAGTGGAAAATATTTTTTACTGTTTGGTTAATGAATAAAAATAATTTTTTGAAAAAAAATTCTATTTTTAGCTGGAGAATAGATAACAATTTGTAAAAAAATAATTTCTAACATGAACATATCTTCATAATTTAAAGTATTTTATAAAAAATAAATATTTAAATTCTTTTTTGGAGGGTG